>OX457025.1:101349194-101399074 GCA_949752745.1 Protula sp. h YS-2021 | reverse complement strand
AGGCAGTGTTTTTTTCTGTTGCGCATCTGCTAATCAAACAAACTCTATCGTCTGGCCTAAAGTACGACTACGGCAAATAAACACGCCTACGACTCGGCATGCCTCGCGCCGAGTAAAATACTCTGGAGAGAGAGAGAGAGAAAAAAAAGATGCTGAATAAGTAAACGAATACACCTCCTGGCAGGAAAGGAGAGGAGGTAAGGAGCGCAGCAGCATTGATCTACAGCTATACGTGTTACCTGGGAATATGCGTGGACATAACACGTACTCACCGAAATCCAGCGATATCAGAAGGCGATTGCAGCATGTAATCACGTTTTGGGCTGTTTTTTTCTTTGCCCCATTTTTTTCCCTACTCCTTCCTTATTTCTTTCTTCCTTCCTCCTTTTTTTGTTTCCTCATAGATTTCAGTACGAGCGCGGTACCACTCTAGCACATACATAAAGCACGTTTGCGGTACCAGTCTCACACGCGCTGAAAACAAGTCTGGGGCGCCAGTCTTGCGCATGCGCAGGCTACGTTACCGGAAGGAGCCCTAGAAAACACGCAATACACTAGTCACTGTTAGTGCTACTCAAAGTCCATCTGCGCATGTCCGATAACCCCACATCACAAGGTCAACATAAAGCTTCAAGGTCAACATCACTTACTAATTTAAAGCGGGTTGTTGTCCAATAGCTAACCTCTACAGCGGTTCGGTCTGTTGTTGTCCAATAGCCAACCTCTACGGCGGTTCGGTCTGTTGTGCATAACACCTATTTACTCCTCAGACCACTGGGGATTCCGTGAAAATAGTACTCATAAAAGTGAGGAACTACTTTCTAAAATATCCCTCCGCTCTACTCCTCAGAGGTCAGCGGTTTAATGACAACGCTACAAAGCTTGCATTTACTACCACACGCAGTAAATCAAACAAAAAAAAAATAAATAATTACAAAGTAAGCGAACCAATTTTCAATTTATACACAAAAAGGGATGAGCTGATCTCTGACAACGACAAATAGCACCTGTCATTGGGCGGTACGCATACGAAGGCAGACGAAGGTCAAGGCTGAGAGCGATAATTCAAGAAACTGCGCTACAATTCCACACAAATCCGCTGAGCGATATTGCAAGATATTAGTCTGTTCACCGATGTGTAGCGAGGCATTTCAATGCGATAAAAAACCACCCAATATGCAGTTCAATGCTATCAGTTCTGCCGGTTGCAAAGTTCGAGTTGAGACGCAATTTCCAGCAGCCGATTATTTACGCGAATGTGTCAGACTATGCCTTACCAACAGCGCAGAAGGCCTTTTTTCCTCGGCGAGATCACTCAGAGTTCAGAGAACGTCGGTATGATGTATTTTTGTGGCCGTTTTGTGGGCAAGTGATAACTGGTTTATTGCACCTCCTTGCTTTGTTATTGCAGTTATATAATGATAGAATGTTAGGTATTTTATTGACAGACAACCCGGTAACTTTTTTGATTGTACAGTAGAGGCTTGTTAATTGGCCCACGGATAACTTGATTTATCGTTTTTTACTCATACCTAGTTTTTTTTGTCCTATATTCTTTTTCAGACAGAAATCTCGCCGTTCTTTACGAGAAAGTCAAAATATTTTTAGACAACGTGACACACATAGGGAACAGTGTTCAAAGACAAGAGCGCCAAGTGCACAACAACATCAGTTTACTCGAATTACCATATTTTACCTTATATATATACACGGTCACGGGTAAGCAGATTTTGCTGTACGTCTTTTTACGCGTCGATCGCTCCGTCATCATTCGTGTTTGGTACAATGTAAGTATAAAATCAAAATCAAGTGTCCACACTTCGTTTGACGTCATATGACCTTGAGCTTTACAGGTCAAATACAATACGAACCGTCGGACCCCGTCTACGGCATTATCCTACTAAATTTGAATCTGATCCGATGCTTCGTTCTGCAGGTAGTGATGACGCAACTGTCATGCTTTGACGCCCTATGACGTCACGCATATCCAATATACGTCGAATACAATCCCAACGGACACACCAACCCAAGGCATAATGCCACAACGTTTGATGCTGATCCGACGTTGGATTCTCGAGTTATCGTTTTAACACAATCAGGTGTTTGCGTCTACAACACAAGCCTCTCTTCCCCTCCCTCCCACACACAAGCACACACCACATGCATCCCCTCCCCACCCTCCCCTCCCCCCTCATACACGCACACACTACATAACCCCCCCCCCCCAAAAAAAAAGAAAAAAAAAACACGCACACAGAAGTACAACAAAATGGTTTCCTTTAACGGGGGGGGGGGGGGAACATAGATATCGGCTTTTCTTCATTCCTAACGAATACCTAGGCATTTGCAAAAAAAATGCCTTTCACTAATATGCAAAAGAACATTCTATACTTCACCCTGCATCCAGGTCTACCTCGTCTGGATACGCAGAGCTGTGTGGTCTTGGGACACAAGTCCGCGTTGGGACAGTTGAGCGTTTGTTTGTTTGTTTTTTTTTTTCGTGACATTGCTACATATAATGCCCAAGACAACTTCAGCACCGCGACTGAACTCCTCTGCTCTCAAGTCCTTCACAGTTCTCAGCTTGGCAAATTCCGAGATTCCGAGTATTGGTTAAAGCATTTCTGGAGCAGCCCGTTTCTAGTTTCAATACAATTACTGTCTAAAAGGTTGGCAGGTGTCTAGCGCCATCATTTCCTGTGCTGTCGTCATTCAACTGCGTCATCAAAAGTGCCGACAGCTTTTAGTGCGCAGGAAATGCTGGCGTCACGGGTATCTGCGCACCGAAATTTGTCTCGCATTAAACGACACAATGTCACGTGCTAGAGACACATATTACCCACAGGGCGATCCGCACGGCGGTGACAGGAAGTCGGAACAGGGGCCACTGGGCTTGTGATGTAATGCCCAAGTCGTTCCGGCAGACCGGAAGTGCAGCACATCCCCCCCCGCCCCACCCCCAGGGGAAGCCCATGCGAATGTGTATTCTAAACATAGTATCATTTAAAATAAGAATTCTGAAGCAAATAAGAAACCAAACATTTTTTGGTGGGCTATTCCGGATTAGACTACCGATAATTCCGGAGCAGACTACCGATAATTCCGGATTAGACTACCGATAATTCCGGAGCAGACTACCGATAATTCCGGAGCAGACTACCGATAATCCGGCGCAGACTACTGATAACTCCGGAGAGGACTACCGATATATCCGGAGCAGACTACCGATAATTCCGGAGTAGACTACCTATAACTAGATTGGTGAAGTAATATAAAAATACTTTCTTTTCCCTACACCAAAGTTGAAGAATGTCAATTCGTATCTTTTGGCCAAAGGAAAATGAAAATACTTGAAATTTAACTTCCGCTGTTTATTAAAATGTTGATAGTTCAGTATTGGCCAACATTTTGATTTTTTTTTCAATATTTTCATGTTCTACTCGTAAAGCAAGGAAGTAAATTGCTTATTTAGTTTACAACCTAAAATGATGAAATAATGGAATTATCGGTAGTCTATTCCGGAAATAATCTAACAAAAAATTATCTAGTTTTTTATTTGCTTCAGAATTCTTTTAAATAATATGGCGTTTCCAGTAGATTTCTATTCTGCCACACATATCACATGCATAGCTGCCCTCTACCCCCGCCACCACCCCCCTCCCCCCTCCGTTCCCGCCCACGCCCAATCCCACCACCACCCCTGCCTCATTGTGAAGACTACTCGCACACAGTCGCGCTTTCAGCAATCGTTTTAGAAATAAAAATCAAACCAATCTGTTAGACGCAACTGGGAGATTAGGCTCACACCTGCCCCAGAATGTGACTGCCAAGTCGGGCAATGGAAAGCGCCATTTTGCTTTCTCCGATGTATAGCCACCGTTACAGGCTGCTGGTAACATCCAACATAGTCCAGAAAAAGAAGGGAGAGGTTTCTGGAACCGTGCGTCACATTTTTGTTTTCAATCAATTACTGAACACATCTTCTCGCTTGGCGTAATCAAAACTGATTTAAACAATGTGCAATTTATTAACAGTTATTTATAAAGGCAACCAATGGCTGGGCCGGTAACCATGGCTACGAGTACACAAGCACCTTGTACAAGGCTCTGGCGAAGAAAAAGAGTCAGGGCATAAAGTTCACAGGGTCCCGGGGACCCCTGATAATCAGCTCGGGGCCCCTGGAATTTGACCCTGGGGTCCCCCGGGACCCCCGAAAAAAGACGGTGTTCTCTTGCAACTGTTCAGTATCACCGCTAAGATCGAAAATGATTGATTTTTTTTCACTGTTTAATGTAGCATCATTCAGTGTTTCTTTTTTATTGTTAGAAGTAGTAGTTTTGTGATTTGCATGATATCACTAATCGCGTTTATTTTTTTTTTTGTTGCAATAAAATTGATTTTATAGAATTTAACTTTTTTATCGCCCGAAAATGTCGGGACCCCACCACTTTACCTCGGGACCCCTGGTTTCAGAGGTCGGGGTCCCGCGGGATCCCGAGCTGAAAAGTAAACTTTTTGCCCTGAGAGTACTCCTTACTGTTTACATACACCAGAATAATACTCGCTCCTCACATCATTCAAGTATGTGAGCAAGGAATGCCAACCAGCTGTAGTGTGGGCGATATTACCAGATGATATCCAGTATTATAACCCAGACCTACCGCTCAGTTATGCATTGTTTACACTAGCCTCCCGGACGATGACCAAATAACCGAATGCACTCGAGAGTGTTATAGACTACTGGCCACTTAATAACAACACGAGAAAATAGGCGAGGAGCAGCTGGGAAGCCACGCAAGCACGCCCAAACTATCGCTGCCACGTAAGCACGCCCGGACTGCCAGCTGTTATGGCCTCCGTGACCTATGGCTTTCACAGCAGCAGGCCAACAGATTGTGCAAGACGTGTACAGGCATCGAATACATATTGCAAAAGTACAAGATGATGCATCACGCAGCGAAGCTGATGAGGATTTATGCGGCCACGCATATCACAGCAGGGGAATCACACTGTCAGTGGTATTGACGATCGACCTGACGTCATGCCGCTGACGTCATGCCGCCGACGTCAGTAACGACGCTCTAGCGACAACAAGGGTGTTTTGAACCCCACATTCCTGGTGAGAGGCTTGCCTACGGCTGATACTAGCCAGCGGCTGATGCTGACCTACGGCTGATGCTTGCCTACGGCTGATGCTGGTCTACGAAGTGCAGGCCGGTAATCCGCTAACAGGCGGCGAAATTTCTTCTAATATCGCCCACTTTTTTAACAAAATTAGTCTAGTTTAAAAAAAAAAAAAAAAAAAAAAAAAAAAAAAAACATTATCAACCCAGAAAATGCATCTGTACCACAATGAAAAAAAAACCCGCCTCAGTAAAGAAGTGGGGGCGTCTGGGAGTGACTAGGAGTGACTGGGAGTGACTGGGAGTGACTGAGGATCGTGGAATGTTAGCGGGAGAGCGCTCCGGAATCCCACAGCATTACTACAACAATACAGAGCAGCCTGTTTTTATGCCAGCAATATAACTCTCCAATGAATCAAAGCATTCCGATGCTCTTTTTTTCGCCTTTCACTCGCAGTTAGTCATAGTAATATGGAGATAACTAGTACACCAATAACCAGGATCAAAGCCAGATATGCGATGAGTGGGGGCGGCGGCGGGGGGGGGGGGGCGGGGCGGGGCGGGGGGCGGAGGGGGTGAGGGGGAAAGGGGGGTTATGTACGAGGTCACAAAGTCTGGGATAAGCAATGTATGGGGACGGGGGGGAGGGGGTGTTTATTACGAAGAATGCCCACAACTACGGGCATACATATATATAATTGTTGCTTGGCAACAAATAGTCTGGAAAACGGTATAGAAACCTAAATTATGTGGTCTACAACTGGGCTTGCCGCACAAATGGCAACAATATTGCACGCAAAACAATGTAGTTACACACAGTACTAGCCCCATAAAAGAGTTTTCTTTCGACTTTTTCTCTCCAAAATCCAGCGCGGTCGGTGAGAACGAGGGGAAAACGAACTGCACACCCCCCCCCCCCACCCCGACATGGTGAGAAGGAGGGGAAAACGAACTGCACCCCCCCACCCCCCGACATGGCGAGGGGGAGGGGAAAAACGAACTGCACCCCCCCCCCCCGACATGGTGAGAAGGAGGGGAAAACGAACTGCACCCCCCCCCCCCCCGACATGGTGAGAAGGAGGGGAAAACGAACTGCACCCCGCCCCCCCGACATGGTGAGGGGGTGGGGGAAAAACGAACTGCACCCCCCCCCCCCCCCCGACATGGTGAGAACGAGGGAAAAACGAACTGCACCTATCCGGCACATTCAGTGACAAAATGCTCTCCTTAAGGGATCAACGATGTTTTCATGCAAATGATGACAGGAAGTGAGACAATGTTTCTCAACCTCGCCCCCCCCCCACACCCTTAAAAAATTTACTGCCGGAAAAATGCGAGGAAGGCTTCCAACGCCCTCCCCCCCTCCCCCATTCCTCCCGCCACTACGCACCAACATTCGAGATCGGACAACGCGTGTACCCACATTCCAGAGCGGGCAACGCGTGTACCCACATACCAGAGCGGGCAATACGTATACCCACATTCCAGAGCGCGCAACGCGTGTACCCACATACCAGAGCGGGCAACGCATGTACCCACATACCAGAGCGGGCAATGCGTGTACCCACATACCAGAGCTGGCAACGCGTGTACCCACATTCCAGAGCGCGCAACGCGTGTACCCACATTCCAGAGTGGGCAACGCGTGTACCCACATTTCAGAGTGGGCAACGCGTGTACCCACATTTCAGAGTGGGCAACGCGTGTACCCACATTCCAGAGCGGACAACGCGTGTACCCACATTCCAGAGCGGGCAATGCGTGTACCCACATTCCAGGGCGGACAACGCGTGTACCCACATTCGCGAGCGCGCAACGCGTGTACCCACATTCCACAGCGGGCAACGCGTTTACAAATGAGCCTGGGGAAGCAATGCACATTCCGTAATGATCTCTGGAACCTTTGTTCTAAGTAAGCTGTTTTTTTTAAAATAAATTATTTTCTTCCATTAGACAAAGAAGACTTTTAAGCCTATATCTGGTTATGAACTACAGTAAAGCCTCCGTTGGTGAACACCTCTCAATAATGGAACATTACAGTTCACCAAACATCACAGTTCACCAAACATTACACTTCACCAAACATTACAGTTCGCCTAACATTACAGCGTTTTACTGTACACATATTTCTACAACTTTAAATAGTGAGTTTAGTCTTTTCTTTCTGGAAGAAACTGAGAGTGAAAATTCAACACATCAAATAAAGGAAGTCATTGGGAATTGCAACTGCCAACTTTCGCACGGCTACACGCAATCTGATTGGCCAAGCGCTATATAGTTGCTTAAGCTTTCCTCAACACTCCCCGTACAGATTTTTATTTCAATTTATCTGAAAGAAAAGAACTTGTTTGTTGATTTCCAGCTAAGCTATTACTCGGCCAGCACCTGATAACTGTATCCACGAAAATTGAGGTAGAAGCCGAGACACCACCGAAAACAAGGCAATGACGTCACAGCAAAGGGGGGAATAGCGAACTGTCAATATAATTACAGTAGGGGCCAAACACGCGCAAAAATCACTTCCAAGCAACAACTTTAAAACAGTTTTTTCGGTTACCGTCCAGGACTTCTTAAATTACAAATTCATTTATTTTAGAACTACCCCCCACCCCGCCACCAATCACTACCGCCAGGTAACAGAGGAAAAAAAAAAACAATATACAAAATTCCCACAAAAGGTGCATTTTAAAACGCAATCCATGGTCACCAACCCCACTCCCTAACCGCTGTGAAATCTCGCCACTGCAATTTAAATACTGCAGCCAAACCTGGTCCCGCTGTCGTAACAAGCCGAGTTGTTTCCAACTTCCACAAGTTCGCACTTCTCCAACGTACCTTTTTCAAAATGAGTTAAATCCTTGTTGAGGCTCAGAAACTATCCTGCGTGGAGGGGGGCAAAAAAATGAGGGCTCAAAAATATCCTCACTAAATATAATACGGCGCCTGGGTTACTTCTTATGACCTTCAACGCAATAAGCCGGTACAAACCAGCTGACTTCCCTTTCCCACAATGCCCCGCGAGACGAAATGCCGCAATATCTCGCAGATCCACGTGCACCAGGCAACAGAAGATATCGGCTTGAGGAGGGGCAGCAAAAGATGGTAAACTATAAACACCAGAATCCAGGCGAATCCAGAAACAGCAAGAGCGAGAGGGGGGAGCGTCTGGAGCAATGGATTCCAGCTGCAGCCGTACAGCTCATTGTAAGACTATGCTCGCATTTTTCACAACACTTTAAGAGCAGCGTCAGCAGCCAATCAAAATACTTGAGCTTTCACTGATTGAAAGGTGTTCCCCACCAATAAAGTTTCGTTGTGAGAAGCGTTTCTCGCTCAGAGATTTCTGCTGCGGTGCTTCTCCTTTCTTCTCTTGCACTGCGACTCCTTAGTGAAAATGTCTTTGACGTTCCGACGTCTATGGTTTGTGTAACGGTAGAAAAAAATGCTAAGTTCCATACTAGAATGGTCAGTGCACCTAAATGCCAGTGTGTTTTCGTTTTTCTGTTGAAAACTATCCATTTGAGTTAGTGTTCATCATAGATGTGAAATTTAACGGTTTTACAATTAATGAACAATTTTAAGTATTTATCAATAGCATTTTATAATTTATAATGGATACTAGTTTACCGCTCTACTGAAAGCAGTAATTTATTACAGGAGTACAAGAAGATGGCATTATTCGAAGGAGCTCATTCAATCCGCTTGGATTATTTCTTGTGATCTTCAACGCAAGATCATTTTTCTCTCTAACAACGGATACCAACACACTACAGATCAAGATATGCCGACAACATGGACATGTGGGGAATATACAGCTGTTAATTCCTCTCTTGGAAGGGTAATATTGCATCTTGTATAACCTTTAATAGCGCGACAATACGTTTTGGTCTTAGCTCCTGTGATTTCTTGTGATTTCTGATCTCTTGTCAAAGGACACATCTGTGCTGTGCTGTTGGGGACACTTCAGTGTGGGGGACACATCTGGGCTGTGCTGTTGGGGACAATTGTGTGTAAGGGACACATCCGTATTGTGCTGTTGGGGACACTTCTGTGTGAGGGACACATCTGTGTTGTACTGCTGGGGACACTTCAGTGTGGGGGACACATCTGGGCTGTGCTGTTGGGGACAATTCTGTGACAGGGACATATCTGCGTCGTGCTGTTGGGGACACTTCAGTGTGGGGGACACATCTGGGCTGTGCTGTTGGGGACACTTTTTTGGCAGGGACACATCTGTGCTGTGGTATTGGAGAGACTTCTGTGTGAGGAAGATTAATGTGCAAGGACGACTTCTGTGTGGGACCCCCTTCTGTACAGGAGGCATTTTTACTCTTCTGTAAGGGCCACTTCGCTACAAAGCACACTTCTGTGTAGGGGACTCGTGTAAGGGCCACCCTTGTGTAAGGGACTCGTGTAAGGGCCACTTTTGTGTAAGGGACTCGTGTAAGGGCCACTTTTGTGTAAGGGACTCGTGTAAGGGCCACTTTTGTGTAAGGGACTCGTGTAAGGGCCACTTTTGTGGAAGGGACTCGTGTAAGGGCCACTTTGGTCTAACGGACTCGTGCAAGGGCCACCTCTATGTAAGGGACTCGTGTAAGGGCCACTTTTGTGTAAGGGACTCGTGTAAGGGCCACTTTTGTGTAAGGGACTCGTGTTAGGGGTATTTCTGTGTTGGGGACTCTGTGGAAGGGCCACTTTTGTGTAAGGGACTCGTGTAAGGGCCACTTTGGTCTAACGGACTCGTGCAAGGGCCACCTCTATGTAAGGGACTCGTGTAAGGGCCACTTTTGTGTAAGGGACTCGTGTAAGGGCCACTTTTGTGTAAGGGACTCGTGTTAGGGGTATTTCTGTGTTGGGGACTCTGTGGAAAGGCCGCTTCTGTGAAAGTGACATTACTCTGTAAGAAACATTACCCTTGGTCCCGGCGTCCCGGTAGTTCACTTTTGTAGAAACTGGGGGCATTACACCATGACGTACTATAATAAACTGCAAGCATACCTAAATCATAAGTAATGCGGTTTTCGGCAGAATCTATGCACGTATTTTAGCAGGGAAAGTGAGAAAACTGCAGCGCACTATGTGCAAATCGCCGATATAAAACACGGGCATAATATTGCTTATCGTTCTTGGCAGCATTCACGGAGGAGATCGGCGAAAGTGCTTCCTCGTAGAAATAGCAGAGATTCCCCGCCAGCAGGCCCAAGGAAGTGTCTACTTTCTTCCCACGCAGACCTTGTTTTGTAGCCGCAGAAGACAAACAGTATAACCTGAACAATGCGGACCTGTTTTTCTGGATTATGACTCAGATTTGGCTGCACAATACGGCCGTTCACAAACACACGTCAATCCTGATTCCAGAGATACCCCCCAGGATCTAGACGAGATATCCCTATATCCCGATACATTTGGGGACGTGGGTCGGGGTCGGTACTTGTGCCAAACAGAGTGGGGTGGTGATCCGGATCGCCAAACCAGCGTCGGACACAAATCCTGGGCTCTCCTGCCATAGCAGGTTTTTTCCTCCACACAGGTTTTTCCTTGGCCCAACAGGCTAAAGATTATTATATTATAATATAATTATATTATATTATTTTAGATATTATTAAAACAATACAACAAAAAGGAAGAGCATGGAAACCTCTCCCTCAGTCCCCAAACAGGAACAATGCAAAGTTCGATCAAAACTTCGGTAAAGAATTTCGCAGTCAGTGACACATGAAGTCCTACAAGGATGATTTCTGAGGAGATAACGATTTCCTAGGACATAAAGATTTCTGAGGACATAATGAGAAGGTGGGACCACTCCGTTCTCATGTGTTGCCATGTAGTGTATGAGCGCACAGTCTCGAGACCTGGTCACTGCAAATGTCCCGCCATGGTCATATCCCGGTCACTACATAATGCCCCGTCAGTGTCATATCCCGGTCACAACATAATGCCCCGTCATTGTCATATCCCGGTCACTACACAATGCCCCACCACTGTCATAACCCGGTCACTATATAATGCCCCACTATGGTCATATCCCGGTCACTACATAATGCCCCGCCATTGTCATAGCCCGGTCACTACATAATGCCCCACCATGGTCATATTCCGGTCACTGCATAATGCCCCGTCAGTGTCATATCCCGGTCACTACATAATGCCCCGTCATTGTCATATCCCGGTCACTACATAATGCCCCACCATTGTCATATCCCGGTCACTACATAATGCCCCGCCATTGTCATAGCCCGGTCACTACATAATGCCCCGTCATTGTCATATCCCGGTCACTACACAATGCCCCACCACTGTCATAACCCGGTCACTATATAATGCCCCACTATGGTCATATCCCGGTCACTACATAATGCCCCACCATTGTCATATCCCGGTCACTACATAATGCCCCACCATTGTCATATCCCGGTCACTACATAATGCCCCACCATTGTCATATCCCGGTCACTACATAATGCCCCGTCATTGTCATATCCCGGTCACTACATAATGCCCCACCATGGTCATACCCCGGTCACTACATAATGCCCCACCATGGTCATACCGCAGTCACTACATAATGCCCCGTCATTGTCATATCCCGGTCACTACATAATGCCCCACCATTGTCATATCCCGGTCACTACATAATGCCCCGTCATTGTCATATCCCGGTCACTACATAATGCCCCACCATTGTCATATCCCGGTCACTACATAATGCCCCACCATTGTCATATCCCGGTCACTACATAATGCCCCGTCATTGTCATATCCCGGTCACTACATAATGTCCCACCATTGTCATATCCCGGTCACTACATAATGCCCCGTCATTGTCATATCCCGGTCACTACATAATGCCCCACCATTGTCATATCCCGGTCACTACATAATGCCCCGTCATTGTCATATCCCGGTCACTACATAATGCCCCGTCATTGTCATATCCCGGTCACTACATAATGCCCCGTCATTGTCATATCCCGGTCACTACATAATGCCCCACCATTGTCATACCCCGGTCACTACATAATGCCCCACCATGGTCATACCGCAGTCACTACATAATGCCCCGTCATTGTCATATCCCGGTCACTACATAATGCCCCACCATTGTCACATCCCGGTCACTACATAATGCCCCACCATTGTCATATCCCGGTCACTACATAATGCCCCGTCATTGTCATATCCCGGTCACTACATAATGCCCCACCATTGTCATATCCCGGTCACTACATAATGTCCCACCATTGTCCCACACTCACAGGAACGCACTGCGCATGTGTCAAACGTTCATCGAATGATCCCCGCCCACAGAGGGCGACGATGAGCCCAGAAAAAAAGCTTAGTCTTGACGTTTAGTTCTTTTAATTTTTCTTTTCTTTTAATTTAATAATTTCAACGACACGGCCAGCACATCGTGTCTTAGGTGGTAAATGACTAGAAGGAAAAATCAATGTTTAAATCTCGTATCGTTTAAAATCGCCCCAAGCAGATGGAAATTCTAGAAATGCAGATTAGGAGAGTATCCCCGTGGCCTCATCGGGTCACAACGTAGCCGTCGATGATTCAAAGAGGTGTGAGCAGCACCAGCCTAACAGAAGTGCGAGAAGCACCAGCCTAACAGAGGTGTGAGCAGCACCAGCCTAACAGAAGTGTGAGAAGCACCAGCCTAACAGAGGTGTGAGCAGCACCAGCCTAACAGAAGTGTGAGAAGCACCAGCCTAACAGAGGTGTGAGCAGCACCAGCCTAACAGAGGTATGAGCAGCACCAGCCTAACAGAGGTGTGAGCAGCACCAGCCTAACAGAAGTGTGAGCAGCACCAGCCTAACAGAAGTGTGAGAAGCACCAGCCTACCAGAGGTGTGAGCAGTACCAGCCTAACAGAGGGATGAGCAGTACCAGCCTAACAGAGGTATGAGCTGCACAAGCCTAACACTGCACGTGCAACCGCAACCAGTCTACAACCAACCGTGCAAGCGACTGTGATAAACGTAACGAAAGAAAAAAAGAACTTGCGTCAAAAGACCAAAGTGAACGCTTTAAGACGTGAATTCCAAACCCGATGCCAAAACTACGGCCTTCGTGCACCATAATCTATAACATTGAGAACGACCTTCCAATGCTACACCATCCATCAGTTCATGGATCGTTTTACAGATCAGAGCTGCAGCTCGCCCAGAAGAGACTGGATGAGCATTTAGGGTGTTCAGTTTCAGATTTTGAAAGTTTGTATCACGAGAGAAAATCAACTACGTATCGTCACTAATTACCTTTTCATTGAGCCAAGCTAACAGATGGAGGACTGGAGAAAGCACCGTTTTATTTTTTTTTATAACCGCCAGTCTTCTGTGGTCAGTGGGATTATAGAATCGCGGAGAGATTTTAAAATACGTCAACAACAGTATCATAGCGGACTCAGGGAAGTCGTGCTCTGGTGGACTACAATGCGCCCCTGGAGATGTACTGTGAGAGGGCGTTGTGAATGCGTCGTTCTGCTCCCGAGCCGTCAGATCACTACCACGCCTCCGCCGGGCGTCGTTTTTTCCTGCACACCCTCACCCCCTCACCCATCCCATCCCCTCCCCCCAGGCAGGACTAGCCAGGAAGGAACATAGCAGGCGTCTCCTTGCCATCAGTTCTTGATGCGAATAAAATCGACACCATTCACTCCACGGTGCTTCGCTGGAGATGAGAGCAACGAGAAAAGCCATAATACCCTGTCGTCACAAGTCATATGACGTCACAAATGACGTCAAAACGCCAATGTACCTTTCTGTTCTTGCAGAACGCATTATTCACCAGTAATGACGCTGTTAAAAATTTATTACTGCCTACTTCTGAAGTTATTCACCAATCCCCCCCACTCCTCCCCCCCCCCCGAACGCGCAACCCCCCCCCCCCAACGCCGTAACCACACATTCACATGTTATACGAGTAACTGTCCAGATATGCTCTGTCAGTAGGATGTTTAGGTTCGGCTAGCTAGCATGCACACAAACAGGCGTATAAATACCCATTACCTGCCGCCCCTCCCCCCCACCTCCTCCCGCCCGGGAAAAAAGATCATGTAATTCACACGAAAATAGCAACAAACAAAAATACATCAATCAATCGTGATTACTGGCCTAGGCAAAGTTCACGGGGAGGAAATGTGTGTTTTATCACTGCTAACTGATCATTTAAGTCATTCCAATGTTTCTTCCTTCACAGAATTTTGTCGGTTTGTTTTTCCAAATGAAACGTAAAACGCTGATACGTGATCCGCAATGCTTACTTTTAACAAGGTTTCCTCAGTAACTCTGTCGTCTCTTTTTTTTTCTTCTCCAACATTTTTGCGTTTCATATTTGATGAATTGCACAGCTTTTCTTCCATGGTAACTAACCATCGAGTACTAGGTACCACCGGAACGTTTTTCTTCTATGCTAACCATCGAGTACTAGGTATCACCGGAACGCCCAGCTCGAGTATCTTCTGGAGTACAACAGCATTAAAACGATAAGCTATCAGGTGAACTCGGCACCACAGCGCGTGAACTCGGCACCACAGCGCGTGAACTCGGCACCACAGCGCGTGATCTCGGCACGTCACCGCGTGAACTCGGCACCACACCGCGTGATCTCGACACGTCACCGCGTGAACTCGGCACCACACCGCGTGATCTCGGCACGTCACCGCGTGATCTCGACACGTCACCGCGTGAACTCGGCACCACAACGCGTGAACTCGGCACAACATGGCGTGAACTCGGTACAACACCTCGTGAACTCGGCCACCACACCGCGTCAACTCGACACCACACCGCGTCAACTCGACACCACACCGCGTCAACTCGGCACCACACCGCGTGAACTGGACACAACAGGGCGTGAACTCGGCACCATGCCGCGTGTACTCGGCACAACACCACATGAAATCCCGCTCAAACCCCCTATCCCCCCCCCCCACACACACACGCTCAACATTCCCACTCCGCCCTAACACCCACACACACAGCAATACCTGAGAGTAGTAACCGGCCCCTTGGTAAGCAGACGACCGGTGTCTCGTGGACAGGTAATCCACAGGACGGTAATACTCACCTCGACGCACAACGGCGCGTTTTACGCGATGCAGTAATGCGTAAGACAACACCTCACAAATCCGTCAATAAGCCGACATCGTTCAAAGTGAATTCGCACAAACTGCCATTTTTACCCCCACTGCGTCCTTCCCATAGATACTCGAAAATCTGTGGCGCGTCCATTGGCTAATGACAGCGGTGTGCGCACTGCTTTAGACCCTCTAACCTGCGTGCGTACATGTTTTCATTAGTGGCCAATGCGACCTCGAGTCGTCATAGGCAAGAAGCCGTGGTTGTGCAGAGTGCGAAGAAGCCAGCAAGTACTCGTCCACGTCACAGACGGCACATCGCGGCTATGCACAGAGCAGTCAGCACTTACTCACCTCGTCACAAGCGGCACATCGCGGCTATGCAGAGCAGTCAGCACGTACTCACCTCGTCACAGACGGCACATTGCGGCTATGCACAGAGCAGTCAGCACGTACTCACCTCGTCACAGGCAGCACAGCGCGGCTTCACGAGCTCGGCGTAGTGCCTCTCGCAGTAGATGCCGTCATCTTTGTGACAGTACGTCAGGTCGACGAGCTGCTCGTCACAGTGCGAGCAGATGAAGCAGGCGGGATGCCAGCAGATATCTTCGTGCACCCGCGGCGCGTACACCGCCACCTCGCCCACGTCTATGTCGCCCTGGCAACCCTGACACGCCTGGCAACACATAACAACCATGGCTATGTCAACACAAAAGTTAACCATACAAAAAAAAACTAGAGCAGTATGCATAGCCCACATATTACCCACAGGCCCCCCCATCAGTTAAACACGGCCATCAAAAGTCAGTCAAGAGCTGAAATTTTCCAAGTCCAGCTGGTCCATTTTTCTTGGACGAACCTGGTCCATTTACAATACCGATCTGTGTTTGTTCCCATAGAAGCCACATACTAAGTTTCATTAAAATCCTTGAAGCAGTTTTTAAGTTATCGTGTTAACAAGCTGTTGATGACAGACCGACAGACAGGCACAGGGTCGATCGCATATATCCCCCCCCCTGTGGGGAATAAATTACTTTTCATCTCCATCTTCACACAATAGCGAAGGCCACACGCGGTCGCCCCTCTGCTTTATCCCAGATCTGTATCTTTTCTCTCTTCAACATTCAGATGTTCAATTTACGGTAATGTTACGGCAAACGAACTGAGCAAGAATATCCAGATCCACGGTGACAAGTCAACACAATAGGAGATACGGACAACACGATGTAAAACGATCACCAAAAAGAAACTGTTGACCTTTAGGTGAACATTTTCGTAACTGGTCAACAATATCTTCATGTTGACTTTAAACAAGTCAAAACCCTCTTTGTTACATGAGTACGAATAACTCCACTCTATCGAATTTGGCGTTCCGGTCAACATTGAAGAATTGCTGACCATTCCTGTCAATAATGAAAACTTACTGCTTTGGATATCGACCAATCAGATCAGGTAAACGGTCATCTGTCCCCCGGTCAACTGCCCCCCAGTCAACTGCCCCCCTTTTTGCAACCCGGTCGACTGCCCCCCCCCCCCTTCCTGCAATTTGACGAGGTCGTCATCTGCCCCCCTACTTTTTTTAGTAGAAAAATTTTTTTCTCAAAAATTAGGCAATTGTGATGTCCCCCGTCTACTTCGTCTCTGAAACAATTGATCTTCATTGATCTATTCACCAATATTGATCTTAGGAGAGACTGATCCGTAAACTAATTGCAATTAGTTTCCTATTGGTGAATTGCAATTTAGCGAGGTGCAATACATTCAATTTTACAAATATAACTTTATTTATTGTGTCTTTGTAAGCCAAGAACCCAAGAAAAAATAGTATATGGAGGGGGCAAGCGACCACCCCTCCACTTTGAAGGGGGGGGGGCAGTCGACCGGGTTGCAAAAAAAGGGGGGGGGCAGATGACAGGGGGGGCAGTTGACCGGGGGGGCAGATGACCGGGATTCATCAGATCATAGTGCTTACATGTAACAGTAATTGTTTCGCCAAGTCACAGCACACGATCACACAAACGCCTGCTATGCATGCAACCCCAGCTTAAAGTCACAGTACACGGTCATTCAGCCCTCTGTCATACATGAACCCCAAGCATAAAATCAAAATACACGATCATTCAGTCGTCTGCTATGCACGTACCCCAAGCATAAAGTCACAGTACACGATCATTCAACCGTCTGCTATGCACGTACCCTAACAAAAAGTCATGGTTCACGATCATTCAGCCGTCTGCTATGCACGTACCCTAAGCATAAAGTCATGGACACAAACGCCTCTTCTACATGCACCTGAAGCCTAAAGTCATAGTACATGATCATCACACCGTCTGCTATGCACGTATTGTATCGTTCTTTAGATACCTTTCAACTGCTATGGTCATATCGGGATCCCCCTGCCACATTATACTGAAATGGGGCATTCCACCCCTCCTTCTAACCCTAACATGTGGAGTGCCTCACAGGGTAGCAAGGAGTCCCAATTTTAAAGTCTTAGGTATGACCCGACCGGGGTTTGAACCCACGATCTCCCAGCCTCGAGGCGGACACTCTTACCACTAGGCCACCGAGGCTGGTGCTACAGCCTGAGCATAAGGTCACAGTACACAGTCGTTCAACGGTTTGTCATACATAAACCCCAAGGATAAAGTTACATAACGGAATGATGGAACCATGGAAAAGCATCGTAGAACTACGGAACAGAATGATGGAACCACGGAACGGAATGACGGAACCAAGGGACGGAATGGTGGAACCACGTGACGAAATGGCGGAACCACTGAACGGAATGACGGAACCACAGAACGGAATGGTGGAACCACGTGACGGAATGGTGGAACCACGTGACGGAATGGTGGAACCACGTGACGGAATGGCGGAACCAAGGACCGGCACGTAAATACTACGACAATCGCTGCCCCATCCGTGCTTATCTATACTGGCCTCACTCAAAGCGCGAACAAACAAAAGACTGATTTCTGTCTTTTGAGCGCCCCCTCCCCCACCCCTCTTCAGCACGGTATCAGATGAGTATTACGGCCATGATCCCCCCTCCTCCTCCCCCCTCCCTAACTCACCTTCTTTTCCTCAAGCGTTCGCTGCTCACATTTGTAGCTTTCAATATCCTTTTTCTCATCCGTGGGCGGGGGCTTCTTCTTCACTATCACCTTCGCCCCAGCCTCCTCCCCTTCCACAGTGCCCGGCCCCTCTAAAGCGCCCATCCCCTCTTCAGTGCCCGCCCCCTCCACAGTGCCCGCCCCCTCCACAGTGCCCACCCCCTCCACAGTCCCCGCCCCCTCTACAGCCCCCGCCCCCTCGCCAGACGTAATCGACATTTCCGTCTGGACATTCGTCTCGATGCTAATCTCCGTGTTGCCATTAGCAACGCCATTGATCTCCATGGTGACGGGGTTGTCCGTACCCTCCTGATGCACCGTTTTCTTGACCACTTTCTTCTTCACAACCTTCTTGACCACTTTCTTCTTCTCCGTTACCGGTGTGTCCAGACCCATTTTCAAAGCTGATGATTTTTCTTCCGTAATTTCAGAAGCGAAACTATTAATTCTCTCAATTAATTCTATGATCAAACCCTTCTAGTTCTTTCACCAATGAACTATTATGAGATTATGATTCCCGTGTGTTTTTTGTTTTTTGTTTTTATTGAATCTTTATCCAGTTACTAGTCAACCAACAGATCAGTCACACAAAGGTCGAGCGAAAATATATCAGGCGTATCAGCGGAGAGAGGAAGAAAAATACACAGCCGTTGTCTCAACGTGAGAGAAGTGAACTGCAAGAAAAAAATTCTTCCCAGATGCCTCCAAGAAAGCTATCAACAGTTGCTTCAAAAAGAAAGTCGAACACGCGTGCAAGAAAACCACGGCTGAGTTGCTTCCAAAGCAGATAGCACCAAGCCGCGGCGCGAGTAGCCAGGAGGAATAGCGGTGCGAGTAGCCAGCAGGAATAGCGTTCTATGTATGAAGGGGGTTTACTTCACTACTTATTCATATTTTGTTGTTTTTTTTTTTCCCAGATCGCTAAATCTTTTCCTACGGCTGCAAACACAACGCTGCGAAGATTACAAGACTAAAATCGCACGTCCATTACAGGAAACAAGTCGACCATAGCCTCCCTGAGAAAGATACAATTAGACCAGCAATCTCAAGAGTTAAGAACTGTTTCAAGTGATCGGTTCCGTGTTTTTGTTTTTCCTCCCGATCGTGATTTATACGGGCCTTATCTGCCACCTGGTGGGGAACGTAAATATATATGTGTGTGATTATGTCGATTCTATAGGTTTTTGCACTTTGTTAGTTAAGGGTAAGGCACACTTGTAGTGTTGGTTTACGCCTGGCGGTCAAACCGTACAGCAACCTTTTATATCAAGGTTCACCAAGGTTTGCGCAGAAAAAAAGGAGGGGAGGGGAGGGAGGGAGGGGAGGGAGGACATGAGCAGACGCATACAAAGTCTGGAGCTATCAATCTTCTTTTTTTTTCAAACACTAAACCCATTTGCAACGAATACTAAAAACTGCCCTCAGTGGAAGCGCTTTAGGTAAAAAAAAACTTGTCGGTCTGACATTTTCACACCCATATACAGTGAAAAAAAATTCCACAAAACCGTCTTTAATATACAGGTGTATTGCTTCAAATTATGGTGTGTAAAAAACAACACAATGTGTAAAACCTATAGTAAATATCACATCAACTGAAAAACATCACAAGCTTTACGAAACAAACCTGTAATAAATGTAAATAATACCTCCAAAAAAAGAGTAACCGGCCCGACGGGCAGGACATGTTTTGAGGTCGCGCCGACGTGAAGCGCTTTCGCTGAGACTGCCCTCCCCCTCAACCCCCTCCCCCACCTCCTCTCACCTCCTATCCCTTTCATAACAGCAGCGTTACTCATTGCGCACATGACCTTTGCATTTTGCTGATATGGGGGAGAGGAGGGGGTGGCGGTGGCGGGGGGGGGGGGAGGGGTGGAGGTGGTGGGGGGGGGGGTAACTTGGAAACGTAGGGACAGAGCAGGGTTAAAAAAAAGAAGGCACTCGACAGAATATGAGGAACAGACAGAGGAACAATCAATGAAGGGACGGAACGGAGGAACAGAAAGGAACAGAGTGGGATGTGAGGCAATGCTGTAAGAACGAGTAACTGGGGGACTGCTTATATCCTGAAGTGTCTCCCTTATTTAATAATTAGTAAATGCAGTGGATGGGCGATACAAGGTGGCGGCATCACCTGCGAAGAAAATGGAAACGGAAAAAGGAGGAATAAAATAGAAAGAAAGAAAGAACGAAAGAAAGAAAGAAAGAAAGAAAGAAAGGAAGAAAAGAAACGAAAGAAAAGAAAGAAAAGAAAAGGAAAGAAAAGGAAAGGAAAGGAAAGGAAATGAACGCTAAGGCATAATTAAGTGGGGGCATAATTAAGTGACATACGGTCGTTTTCTATTGAAATCACGCTGATGTTTTAATCCTGGGATTTGTAACCGCCCACTCTCCCCCCCCCTTTTACAGCCCCCCTCCCGCCCCTAAACCCATACCGACCCACACGAAAGAACTGAATCCGCTCCTGACATTGACCGAGTTTATACCGAAACGGGCGCTGGAAAACAAAACTCACAGGTGAAAAAAAAGATACAGCACCAATTTCTCAGATATTTCACAAAGTTCTTCATTATCAAATAAATGTAAGCAAGAAACGTTCTATCTGAATGAGCCCATGTTATCAGTAACTACCTCCGTGCGTCATTCCCCTGCGCAGAGTTATCGAGACCATCAAAGGCAATCAGATAAAAAAAATCCCGGCTGCATCAAAAAAAAAAAAATTCCCACAAAATGCTTACTAAATATAAAGGTCTCGGTTCACGCTCACTTCGTGATCGACACAGATTCGATTGCAGTAACCTGCATAGAAACTTGAAATTAAAATAAATAAATTAAATAAATGGTTTTGACAGTGGCGGATCGTGGGGGGACGGGGAGGGGGGACTGCCTCGATCCCCTTTACGCTTGAAATATCTGAAATAATTCCGCGACTATTTGGCCAAATAGTAACCCCTCTTAAGCACAGAAAATCCACGTCCACCCGTTCCCTCCCTTGCAAATTATACATCTGTGCAAATCCTTGGAAGGAGTAGGCTACACAAGTGGTATTCTGCTCTGGAGTGGTATTCTGCTCTGTCCTTATATTTAAGGACGTCCTTATTCTTGAGATTAGATGGTTCATCCCTAATTTACATCCTTATTTTTAAAAGACTTTGTTAAGTTTGAGGATAGAGCAGAAAAGCTTTTTTATCCTTATTTTTTAAAATAAGGACATCCTTAAAAATAAAGACAGAGCAGAATACCACTCCAGATCCTAGAACGGCGACTCCACAATTGCAATTACAAGTTAACTGTTACTTCGTCACGACATTTCAACAAAACTACATTTTTTTTTTGGGGGTAAATATCAGAACAACAAAAGCCCAGACCCACTCCTTTACTTTTCGCGAATTCGCCCAAACCATGCCCATCTAAGACAGGGCTTTCCAAATGAAGACAACCGAGCCCACACCCACTCCTTTACTTTTCACAAATTCGCTCAATCTAAACACAGGGCTTCAGTTTTCTTCCACATTATGTCTGTTTTTTTTTTTTAAGAATTGGTATAAAGATTGAACTGAATCCAAAAATAAACACTTTTCATTGATTTAACATGACACATCACATGTCTACGGCCCATAAATTCCATCGGGATCAATGCTCCCCTTTCATCCTCCCACCCTGTGGATTTATGAAGTAAGCGGTAACTACTTGGATAAATGAAGCGGCATTGTTTACAGCAGAACCACTTACAGACTAACTCGCTGCCGTAAACACCACTCTGCTTCCACAAGTATCCCAGACTCGCAACATCTAGGAACAACAACAACACGACTAGCACTCAATCAAGAAATGATTGACACCTGTCAATCATATGTTTTTCGTTGTCTATACGAGTACAGTCAGGTCCGGCTTCGAAAATGAGGAAAAACAACAGCTGGACAAAGGTCAAGGTTACTTAGCCATGCTAAATAAGCGACGAGGATCCCACAGAAAAAAAATACAGGTGAGGCAAACAGATGAAATACGCCATACTTTTGTATGAGCAATCACATGTCATGTGACCACTCACTAACGACTTTTCCCGCGTCACGGGCACCGAGTCCCCCGCCGCAACACAAAGAATGCAGAGTCGTTCCAAAGGGTGCACGTATCAACACGCAAAATACTTCTTGCACATCTACAAATGATGAAAGCATTCTAGCACAGGCATAACAACTGTATTTCCCCCCCCCCCCACGTGGTTCGGATACAGATTACACAAATTCATGCACATGGAGTGTCGACAGATAGACAAACGGACGGGCAAACTCGAATACTATAGTTCCCCGCTTCAGGCTATGCGACGGCGGGGGGGGGGGGGGGGGGGGGGGGGGACAGATAAACATGGGTGAAAACCAAAGAAAGCACTGTTATGCATACAAGTGTCACAAGAAATAACTGGTTAAAGGGGGCTTGGATAACGTTTTCTAGAAGAATCTTACAGCGTTCTAACGATGAAGGAGGAAGCTACGCTGTAGCGTTTCAAAACGTTCACTCTTTCAAATTCATGTAAATTATACGAAGTCTCGATTCCATCTTTTTTTCTCTTTTTAAGCCGTTGAGTCACAAGCCAAGTGTGATTTCTGAATCATACAGCTATTTATAGAACACGGGACATTACTTATGTGCATGGGAATTCACTTCCGCTAGGCTGCGTTGTTATTCACCGCAACAACAGTACTGGTCAGAGAGGAACTACTTTTCAAGAAATCCAACCAATCTGCGTTGATACATAAAAGACAAGTCTCATTAGAGGTCATATGTTTTTTTGATATTTGTAACGTTTCACTTTCTTAGTGTAAATAAGCTCGTGTTGGGAAAGAAAATTTCTCTTTCTTCTCGGCAAATCGTTTCCGCGCAATTCGTCAACAAGAGTGTCCGTGGACATTGTGCCCAGCCTGAAAAGCGAAGACATTAGAGGGGGTGCGAACTCACAGCCACGTGACTATCAGTCCTATGCGCTTTCTCCGCTAGAGGGGGTGTGAACTCACAGCCACGTGACTATCAGTCCTATGCGCTTTCTCCGCTAGAGGGGGTGTGAACTCACGACCATGTGACTATCAGTCCTATGCGCTTTCTCCGCTAGAGGGGGTGTGAACTCACGACCACGTGATTGTCAGTCCTATGCGCTTTCTCCGCTAGACGGGGTGTGAACTCACGGCCACGTGACTATCAGTCCTATGCGCTTTCTCCGCTAGAGGGGGTGTGAACTCACGACCACGTGACTATCAGTCCTATGCGCTTTCTCCGCTAGAGGGGGTGTGAACTCACGGCCACGTGACTATCAGTCCTATGCGCTTTTTCCGCTAGAGGGGGTGTGAACTCACGGCCACGTGACTATCAGTCCTATGGGCTTTCTCCGCTAGAGGGGGTGTGAACTCACGGCCACGTGACTATCAGTCCTATGCGCTTTCTCCGCTAGAGGGGGTGTGAACTCACGGCCACGTGACTATCAGTCCTATGCGCTTTCTCCGCTACAGGGGGTGTGAACTCACGGCCACGTGACTATCCGTCCTATGCGCTTTCTCCGCTACAGGGGGTGTGAACTCACGGCCACGTGACTGTCAGTCCTATGGGCTTTCCCCGCTAGAGGGGGTGTGAACTCACGGCCACGTGATTGTCAGCCCTACGGCGGGAGGGATATACATTCTGGTACTGTACGAAATTTGGCAGCGTAAGATCCCTCCGATTTTTTTATCGAATACAATTTTACACCGCACATACTGATATTTATAAAATATAAAGCTCGTTGCTTAGTTTATGAAGCCGATATAATCTGAAATCCTGTCATGATCCTCCCAGTTTACGTTATCAACATTTTCTCACCGATTCTCAACCCTACCCCCCCCCCCTCTGCTCCTCTTTGTTTTGGCTGGGTTCGGAGCGTTCGAACATATTCACCCACAGAACCCATGCTGCTTATGAACCCCCCCCCCCCCAAAAAAAAAAAAAAAACAAAACAAAACAAAAAACAAAAAACAAAAAAAAAACAAGAAAACAAAAAAAACAAAAAAAAAAACAAAAACAATCCCAACTTTTAAATTGGCAAAAAGTTATGTTATCTTTGAAGCCTTTTTTTTTTTGTTTGGGGGGTGGGGTGGGGGGCAGGGGGGCATGGGGGTCGGGTTCTATATTCTATGTCTTCAGCCGAACATCCCTATCGCTCTGAAGACTAAGAGACCCCCCCCCCCCATCCCTCCCTCCCTTCCTCCCAAACACAGGTTTAGTTTATTGCGCTGAATTATCAATCCCATTAATCCGTTATAATGTTGTTTTCTGTAAATGCTTAACAATGTACAGTTTTATACGTTTCTAAGTGTATCACTCCGCTTAGAACAATCGAAGCACCGCTCTAGTTACACCGGCTACACTGTGAACAAATTCCCGACGAGTACTAACAACCCGTGCTATGACAACTCTACTGGCACCAAGCCAGTATTCATGTGTCAAAACTTTATATAATATTCCCGAAAAGCGACAAATTTAAGGGAGTTTTTCACAGGCAACTAACTGTGTCACTTGCGAAAACAAACGAGAAGTTTGCAACACGCAAAAAAAGTAAGAATCACTGGGAACGAGACGCCAAACAGAACTTGGGGGGGAACAAGATGTTACATAATAACAGAAGGAAGACTGTCTCTCATAAAGGTTACAGCCGCGGAACGGGGAAAACTGTCCGTCACCATGGCGATAAGTAGGAACACGAGTAGGAACACGGGCATTAACACGAGTGGGAACACAATCAGAGATACGTGTAGGATCATGAGTAGAAACACGAGTACGATCATGAGTAGGAGCGTCAGTAGGATCACGCCGTACACGATACTTTGTCTGCTTGCCACTCTGCTTACGTGCGGCCGCGGTGACGTCACATACTCAGGTACACGTTTTCATTCCGTTTCAGCTGGTGTCATCAATTTTTTTTTTTTTTTGGGGTCAAATATTCAACAAGGACAGTCATATTTAAGTAACGTAACCCTGGTAACCGATGATTACTACGTCATAATCAATTATTAATCCATATCATTAGTTCGGATCGTTATCCGACATATATTCCTTTGTTTATTATTTTACGGGTCGCGTTGAGGAATTATCGAGGAATTTGTTACATTCCATCAGAGTAGCACAGCTGCGGAAACATAGCGCAAACAAGTAATTAAATACCAAAAGATAATTCTTCCAGGGAAACGCTGGATGCAGAGGAAGATAAAAGTACAGACATGATAATAATAATAATAATAAAAATAATAATAATAATAATAATAATAATAAATAAATAAATAAATAAATAAAAATAAAAACAAAACTGCTTTCAGGTTCCGTTGCAGAGAGCGATGGTGTGAGCTACATTGCGAGCGTCGCCGGTATAGCCGTTGATGTTGACGTGCACACAGTCACGACCGAATTCTCCATCACGCTGCCTGGCCGGAAGTGCTGCCCGATTGTGTACCTGAACCACGGCGACGCGCAGACCGACGCGCTGCGGCTGCGCCACCGAAAGTGCTATTGCGCTGACGTCATAGAGCACAACGTGCACTTCTACAGCGCGCTCTGGCTGCTGGCAGAAACGGCGGCGCAGGGATACTGCACGACTGGCGGTGATGCGGTGCACAGAGCGGAGCAGGGATACGCTGCGAGTGAGGGTGATTCGGCCAATATCACAGCGCAAGGATACAGAGCCAGCGAGTCCGATACGCTCGTGTGCCACGGCCGACTCACGCGCATGGCTGGGCGCGCCGCGACGTGGAACATCACCATCGGCTATCCGTGCGACGCCCTACAGCTGCTCGACTTCCGATACCGGATATCATTCCGCTGGACACGTGACAACGACTGCAAGAAGTTCCAGCGAAGCTTGCCTCTACGAAACATCTGCGCCAAATTCTACGACGAATACGCACTGGCCAATACAGTTGGCGTCTCCGAACAGGAACTGACGACATATCACGCCACAGTGTCTAATACTTACCACACACACAAGCTCGGCTGTTATCTACATTACCACGAGTACGGCTGCCACCTCGTTTACCCACAATGCACCGATGGCAAAGTACGTCCAGTCTGCCGCCAAATGTGCCTCGATTTCGGGAACGCATGCCCGACCCTGAGGGAGAAGAACTGGGGGGTGGTGTGTGACGCACTCCCGGACAGCCTCGATCCGGAAGTGTGCTTCTACAAGGAAGTGACCTGTGCCACAGCTGCCTTGGAGCACGCGGCTGTCCTTGTGGCCGATGGCGCCACCCCCGTGGCCGGCACGCGCGCTCCTGTGGCGTGTGCGGAGGGATACACGCCAGACGGTGATGCGTCGGCGGAGTGTCTCCTCAGCGGCAAGTGGAACATGACCGGCCGTTGTACTGTGATTAGGGGCGACCTGCTGCTGTCTATACTCCCTCACATACTAAGAGCGTCTCTGTGCATCGTGTTCATCTGCACAGCAAGGTGGTACTTCCGGTATTCTTTCCACCCACCTGGGCCCGCCAGGCACGCCTATGATTACGTCGTGTTGTACAGCGGCGAGAACTACCACGGTGTGAGGAGGGACATTCTAGAACCGCTAGAGGAACAGCACCAGCTCAAGCTCTGCATTCCCGATCGAGACTTCCACCCGGGGAAGCCCGCCGACATGAGCATGGGCAGGTCACTGCTCCAGTCCAAAGGTGCGCTCCTGATCGTCACCAGCAATTTCCTGCGAAGCGACAGGTGTCGCTTGCAGCTGGCCACAATGTGCACCATGGTGACGTCACGACGCCACTTCGTCCTTGTCCTCGTGCTAGCTGTGCATTGGCACCAGCTGCTGCAATATGACGTGCTGCGCGCCTACTACACGTGCGATACGTGCCTCAACGCGAACGACAGGCGGCTGCTGCACAAGATACAGCACAGTATCAGACACAAGCCCGCCATACTCTCGGTCGAGAAGATCACTTCGCTGGTGACCCTTGCGGGCAACATTCACACCCACGGCAGGCGCCTCAGGGACGGGCTGTGGCACGTGTTTATGCACAGGAACAAGTAGAAAATTTGGCGGCATTGTGTCGAGCGTATGTTTATTTTTTATTTTCAATGCTGCAACACGTGTGATGGCTGTGGGCACGGGGCTGCTGGTGTGACCTCATGACGCAACACGTGTGATGGCTGTGGACACGGGGCTGCTGATGTGACCTCATGACGCAACACGTGTGATGGCTGTGGACACGGGGCTGCTGATGTGACCTCATAACGTCACATGCGTGATGGTTTTTGACATCCTCACCTCTGACGTAACACGTGTGATGTTTTTACTGTGTTGCTGATGTGACCTCATGGTGTAATATATTATTTTGGACTTGTCTTTTTCGGCATACCAGAGAATCGTTATGACGTCACTGGAGCGACAAAGAACGTGAGTCTATAAGTTATAACTTGTTGCTAGTCTCGAAACACTGCCAATATGATGCCACAAAACATGAAACTTTAATTCCAATTCAGAGTAAAGTTCTGGTCAGTTGAAATACGCCAAACCTTGTGATGAGGACACTGATTGAGTAAATGATTGAGTAAGTGATTGAGCGAGTGATTGACTGAGTGTTTGTGCTGGCGCAAACACACGAGTGTAACTATTTATTCTAGTATTTTGCAACATAAAGTAGAAAAGTGATTTGGGGTCAGCCACTGGCAACATTATGCAACATTATGCACAAATATATGATGGTCAGAGTTGTTGTTTACATAACAATGTTCTGTGCAGCGTTCTATGCGAGCGTGTTGTCGTTCCCCACAGTGGCCCTTCTCCCGCCGTTCCCATCCCGCGCCCCTCCCCCACTACCCACCCCGTTCCCATCCCGCGGCCCCCATTACCAGCCCCGCTTCCATCCCGCGCCTCCCCCCCCCCCCCATTGCCTCTTCCTGTCTTCCCAGGTCACAAAGGGTCACGGATCCGCCTACTGAAGTCACCACAGAGCCGTACTTTCCAGGGTATAAATCTTTCGGCGCACGGTCCAGTGCAGAAAAAAAAGTTCAAACTAAAAGACTTTTTACTAAACAGCGCAATGACAAGAATCATGGTGCATTATCCTCGAATTGGACGAAACTCCCCAAATTGAGTGAAGAGTGGTTTTGCAATTGTATATTCATTGTTTTTGTGGTCGATAATGGGCGTTCCTACATCCTAACCACAAGAAAAAAGAACTTTTTTTCTCAGTTATTTGACCATAAAAATTGTGCGCCATAATCTGTTATAATGATGCAACCTTTCTAAAATAAGCATTTGGCCCGTTGTAGATTGAAAAGAGCCGAGATTAGCACAACTGACATCAACAGCAAGTTCTGTTTTAGGAACTATGGCTCAGGATTACATGAAAACTACAAGAGTCATCCGGGACTAGCCCATCCCACAGGAGGCTGACATAAACGACACTGCCATTCCTCCTCCTCCTCCCCCCCCCCACAAGGCTTACGCACATCCCCCCCCCCCCCCCCCTCTTCCTTACTTTGGCGCCACGCCGCGTCAGCGCTACGCTGCTATTTTCTAACAGTTCATCGCAGTTTTATATTGTTCGCTGGTCCCATACAGGCGCCGAGAAAAGCGACCTGTCGTCTGAAACGCCATTTGGTACATTATGTCTGGCGTCGCTGTTGTACTGCGTTGCTTCGGATGCTTCCAACAACACGTTTACGTCATAAGTGACACGTCACAACACGTCATAAGTGACATGTCACAACATGTCATAAGTGACACGTCACAACACGTCATAAGTGACACTGCGCTTTGTGGAACACGGTCAACGGCAGGTAACTGTTCCGTTCCTCTTGGGTGGGGGGGGGGGGGGGAGGGGGCAGGGGGGAGAGGGGGAACGCAGGATATCCGCAGCGCCTCGTCTGACGTGTATGGAGAGTGGCACTTTCCTGTGACGTAAGCGGTGTCACAGTATTCTCAACAATGGGTTCTGTATGGGACGGGGCACACACCCCGGGCAAGTGTTCCATCCCTTCACTCACACCGCGTGGGGTAAGTGAGGTGGGGGTGGGGGTGAGGGGGTACTTCCAGGCAGGGATCTTTCGCCTCGAGGCGGGGGGGGGGGGGATTTTCTTGGATTCCTATGACAGTGACTACCATATACACGTCTATTGTGTGGTCTGTAGCTTATATTTGTGACTGTGCATACCCTCCGAACGGTTGGGCAAGAGGGGGGAGGGATACTTCTAACGGTATCCCCACAATTATCCGAGCGACACTTAGCTGAAAATGGCATTTACGACATTAAGTCCAAACTTATAACTGCGGGCGATGTCTTATTAATTGACGTCATCTTTATGACTGATTTGTCAATTAGAAGAGAAAACAAAATGAAATAATAATAATAATAATAATAATAATAATAATAATAATAATAATAATAATAATAATAATAATAATAATAATAATAATAATAAGGGTTTCGGAGTCAGAAATAAAACAGTATTTTGTCTCTAAAGAGAAAAGCAAACCAAAATCAGACTCAAAATTTTTAAAAATTGTACTCAAAATCAGAAAGTAATTTCTTCTTTTTTTTTTCTTTTTCTTTTTTTTTTTTTTTTGCCAACTGTTTATTATTTTGCCTTTGAGAATTAGTGTGTAACAGAAATCGAGGTGGGGTGCTTTTCTCCCGAGTGTGACAGAAATCGGGGGAGGGGTGCTTTTCCCCAGGGGGTGGGGGTGGGATGGGTGATGGGGGTGATTTCGTTTCATATTTATGGCTGTGAAGACGAGTACCTCTCACTGAATGAAGGAATTCCTTGCATGAATTTTTCTAGGTTAAATCAATTAAAAATGTATCCCCCAAAATTTGACAAATTATAAACATATCACCCACAATATGGCGAATTACTTGTACAGATATCACACACACTTATAAATTTCGACCAAATGTCGTAGATACCAATTTCGGCAGAATGCCACTCGGCTAAATGTCGAAAATCCGCCCCGCCTCCCCACCCCCCCCCCCCCCCCCCCACTCGATAGTTCCAATTTCCAAATCTATTTGATAAGCGTGTGGAAATTTGGAATTGCACCAAACAATACGTAAAAACATTATCACCTGAACAAAGTCACAGATCACGGTCATTTTTTTTTTTTTTTGGTACTACTCCAAGTGATGATCTGAAAGAAGTGAGTTATTTGTTTGTCATAGAATGACGTGATATCGTACGATACAGTTCTATATTTAGCACTAAGGACAGTTGAAAAAACACATTACTATAAATAAAAGATCACCCCATTAAAAGGGTATCTGATTATGTCACAGTTAAAAGATGAAAACGTGTATTCTGTTGTCAGAAAATTCCGAGCTGCGTAGCAACGAGGGTTTTCCAACAATAGAATACACAGTTTTGAATCCAATGAAAAACAATCAATTATAAATCAAGGGCAAGGTCGTCAGGGCTGTTCCGGACAAGGTCGTCAGGGCTGTCTCGCACATTATATGAACTAGAGCAGTGTGCAAGCCCACATATTCCCCACAGGCCCCATCATTTAACACGGCCATCAATAGTCAATCAAGAGCTGAAACTTGCCAAGTCCAGCTGGTCCATTTTCTTTGGACGAACCTGGCCCATTTACAATACCGGTCTGTGTTTGTTCCCATAGAAGCTACATACCAAGTTTCATTAAAATCCTTGCAGGAGTTTTTTTCAGCTATCGTGTTAACAAGCTCTTGATGACAATCGACCAACAGACCGACAGACACGCGGTCGATCGCATATATTCCCTGTGGGGAATAAATTACTGGAAATGTGTAAAATAAAATATATAAATGTTTCATTCTGCCAGTTCACTTTCGTTGTGTAGTGGCTTAGGCACCCGCTTGGTAAGCGAAGGGTCTCCAGTTCAAATCCGCCTGGCCACATTTTACAGAAGCCTCCAAACATGTTCAACAACCGTTAAAAAAGGTTGAAAATTCGCGTCTGAGAAAACACGCTGAATACAATGGGAAAATCACCACGTTTTAATGTACGGGTATTACATAAGCGCAATGCTTGAAGTCATTTACTGCGACCGACAAAGCTGGGACCGAGAAGTCGAGTAAATTGTTTCATACTGCGAATGTAGTTTGGAAAAGATTTGCTGCTGCATTTCACCTGATGACGAAACGTCCGGAGATGTCTAATGATCTACGCTGCCGCGTAAAAAAAAATACACGATACGCATGTCTCCCAATTTTAAAAATGGAAAGTAAATATATAAATTTTAAAACATGGATAAAACGTCCGGCTGTGAATGATAGAAAAAAATTGTTTGCTAGCAATCTTTTTTCTCATTTGGAAAAATTTCCTCCGACCCCCCTATTTTTCTCACCCCTACCCTCCACATCTGTTTAAGATTGACAAGGGCCCGGATGTCCCCTAAAATTCACGGACGTCTTTCCGACCTAGCCTCATACTTCCCTAATACTGTTTTCATGAATTTTTCCCCTGTTTATACAAATAATCCACACAGGTTTCACGGTAATTTTCAGAAAGGTGTTTGAATAAATTGCCTGAAAATATTCCACTGTACATTGTTTTGTTTGTGTCAGTGGAAAACGCTGCAGTCATTCTCGAGCTATTCCGTACTCCGCACTTCCCCCGTTACTTGCTCATCTCCCGCCCCACCCATCCCCTAGCTCCAAATTCACGTACCAACAACACAATCGCAGATTGCACATCCCCCGCCGCGCTCATCTACGAAAAGTCTAAATTGTCAAAAAAAAAAATCGCCAAAATTACATGTTTTAAAGAAATCGAAAAATAACCTGACGTTGCACCACTGCACTTTATATACTTTCTACCTGTAGGATTTTATTGGTTTACGGCGAATAGTAACAAAGATACAGCCTGGACAAACTTGTCTGAAACACAACAGTTTAAATTGTGAAAAATCGCCAAAATTACACTTTTTTAAGAAATCGAAAAATAACCCTTGCACAACTACACGTTACATACTTTCTTGCTGTAGGGTTTTATTAATCTCTGAAAAGTAATAGTAACAAAGATACAGCGTGGACAAAGAGGATTGCAGACGGACGGACAGACGGACGGACACAAGGCTTTTCTATATCCCCCGCCCCCGGCTAGGGCGGCGGGGGATAATAAAGAGCACCATATTTGTAAAGCACGTTGTCTACCCTTCCCCCTCCCCCCAACCCTATTTTCGGCAGGTAAGACAGGCTGTAGTTCGCTTTCAGCTTTTCAACCTACAGATACAGCAGGAACGACAGAGCGAATGGATCTCACGAGACGCATGACGTCAGCAGTTTCCGCGCCGCCCCCCCCCCCCCTCCCCGTGTTTACTACCATTTATAGGATCAACTCATTTCAAACAGATTGAAACTTTTAAACATTCGGCAATTTCCTTTTGAATTTCACAGCGGCAGCAGTACGAGCCGAAGCAGCAACCGTAGTAACTGTAGTTTTAGAGGTAGTTTTAGAAGTAGTCGCCGCAGCAAAAGTTGTAGAAATAACAGATTTAACACCACATACTGTTTCATATTTAGTCTATATCGAACTATTTATTGCAGGCCGCCATCTTGTCTACTTATTCTTTGGAATCCATTCCCACGATACACCTGGTTCTGCTTGCGTTAATCGTACATGGATCTTGTACGAGCAGTGGGTGGATCCAGTGCACCTTTTTATTTTGGGCTTTGATAAAACGCACAATGTATCGCTGTTTGCTGCTTCATAATAAGACAAGATCTTGTGTGTTACCACCTCCGCGCTGCAGCGAGCAGACCGGAAGCACGTCATCAATCACGTGGCTCAGCCCATGACGTCATCCAGTCTGTAAACATATCCTGCCAACACTGCACACGTCGGAGCGATGATTCACCAAGGCTTATACTATTTTGGTTGAAACTTTAGTTTCTTGCACATTTTCTCGCATTGATGAAATTCTAAGGAACTGTTTTGATGAGGGACCAGAACTACGGGCTACAAATGCTTCGGTAATGAAAGTCACATCAGAAAAATAAAATTGACGATCAAAACTGGCGAGATTCTCGGAACTCCTCATTTTATCGCGAACAAGGTCATTGCTACGTCATCGCATCCTCCATTCCTCAATCTCCCCCCGCCCCACCCCCCCCCCCCCCCTCAAAATCCAATCACACGTTAATCTGAACAATGTGACGACAGATTATCGGGCAGAGGGGGAGATACAGGGTGTAAAACCGACCCGTGTTGTTTGTGGTGTGACGTACGTGCTTCACCCAAACAAATTTGTAAAGAGGCACAACAAAACTTCTCCTTCAGCAGCAGAAGGAAAACAAGAGCCGAATGCGAAAGTTCTTCCCCCTACAAACTTGTTTACAAGTCAGTATTTGTTCAGAACTAACAAGCTGCTATTTCTTCAAGTGTAGAGAACGTTTTTCCTTTGGTGTGAGAAAGGGGCGGGGGGAGGGGGAAGGGGGGAAGCGGGTGGGGGAGGGGGGTGAGAGGGAGGGGGAGAGGAAATATCATACACCGCGAGCTAAACAAAACAAGTAACAATGTACAAGTAAACAACTAAATTGTATAAGGAAGTATGGTTATTACTTGTGTATTTATGGTTATTCTTCTCCTTCTATTCTGTTCTAATCCGCTCACAGGTTTCACCAGATTCTTGTTCCCAAGTCTATCGCACGGACGGACGGACGGACGGACAGGCAGACGGTCGAATCAAAATCATGCCCATCTTGACCTGTTCAAGTCCTGGTATGAATATGGGAAGAATGACGTCACAGCATAATTTCGGCGCATGCGTCATCACACCGTTTTGAATTGTGCCACGCGATGGCTTCTTTTTGCGCGTTTTCAACCGAGCCGCGAGTTCCGCGCACGCGCCTTGCGGGGACTACACCTTGTATATAAATGAAGGAGAACGAGACTGGTCGCATAAAAAAGATGCAGGTGCTGGTTTGATGGGAGAAAAACGCTCACTGAACCCATAAAACGTCACCAGTTGGTGTGAAAACATTCCATGCTGTCGTTAAACTGCGATAACAATTAAGCATTTTATTGGGAACGCAACTGTTTTCTGGCTAATTGCTGGCACCGTCCAGCCCCGCTGTGGCGATCCATGGTGGCGATCGAGGGTGGCGATCCGTGGTGGCGATCGAGGGTGGCGATCCGTGGTGGCGATCCACGGTGGCGATCGAGGGTGGCGATCCGTGGTGGCGATCCATGGTGGCGATCGAGGGTGGCGATCAGTGGTGGCGATCCATGGTGGCGATCCGTGGTGGCGATCCAGGGTGGCGATCCGTGGTGGCGTTCCGTGATGGCGATCCGTGGTGGCGTTCCGTGGTGGCGATCCAGTGAGGACCGCTTCGACAAAATGCTCAACAGTGAAAGGATTATAAACCACTTAGAAAATATGGTCCCTCAGGAATTTATGGCAGTTGCAAATATCATCAAGCGAACTCCCCCCTCCTCCCCTCCCCCCTCCCCCCAACTCCTCTCCCTCCTCCCGAGCTATCAGTTAACCAAAACCGCCAGTGAACAGCGCTTCTTCTGTACAAAACCTTTCCCAATCTGACGCACATATCAGCTGCAAACGTTACAAAAACGAACCATAAACTTGGGCGCCGTTTCTTTTCCAGTCATATCTCAGTTTTTAGTATAGATACGTGCAAATGTTCAGACTACATCAAACTCGCCCCTGGATCATTATCAGACATTCCTGGAATCTGAAAACAACTTACAAATCTACCCACAACTGTTTCTTTTATCATTTTCTTAAGACGTAACATTTGAAGGTGAACGGTCATATCTTCATTTATCGAACATAAATTTGGGCATTTAAGAAGGCGCTCATTCGCGACAGCGAAAACTGTACATTATGCCCCCGTTCAAGACTACACTTTATTGTGTCCTCTTAAAGTTCCCAACCCGGTGCCAGAATTTCGCTCACAGAGGTGCCCACCCCACCCTGGAGGGCCACGCGCGTACTAACTGATTACCATGCGTGTCCATGACTTTTTAAATGACCCCTAAATGCGGAGTGCCTCGTTTGTCATAATTCCCCCTTTTTTTAACTAAACGCGGTGTGGAGTTCCGAAAGGACTCCATTTCTTTGGAAAACGCGGAGCACTGAATGAAAATGACCTCCTGTTTAACGCAACAGGCGCTAAGCGGGATCGCGTCTGGCATTAAAAATTCTCTCTCTCTCTCTCTCTCTCTCTCTCTCTCTCTCTCTCTCTCTCACTCACTCACTCTCTCTCTCTCACTCTCTCTTTCTCTCCCTCCCTGCCTCTCTCTCTCTCTGTGTTTTTGTTTGGAATCGCACAGTAACACGTATAATAGCAAGTGGTCCGCCTGGGCTACTCTGACGCCAACAACCCCCTCCGTCACACAAGCACTGTAGTGTCACACACTGTAGTGTCACACACTGTAGTGTCACACACTGATCTGTCACACACTTCCCAGCGCCACTACGCGACTTTCTATTCTCGCAGATCACTGCTCACAGCACACAGAGCAATATGCCACTGTCCCCATCACCACGAACAACGAACTGCTGCTAACTACTCCAGTAGCAGCCACCCCCTTGTACAGAGCACTACGCTACCATTCACATACACAATCCTACGTCAGCGTACACGCAGAGCACTCAGAGCACTACGCTACCATCTACACACACAATCCTACGTCAGCGTACACGCAGAGCACTCAGAGCACTACGCTACCATCTACACACACAATCCTACGTCAGCGTACACGCAGAGCACTCAGAGCACTACGCTACCATCTACACACACAATCCTACGTCAGCGTACACGCAGAGCACTCAGAGCACTACGCTACCATCTACACACACAATCCTACGTCAGCGTACACGCAGAGCACTCAGAGCACTACGCTACCATCTACACACACAATCCTTCGTCAGCGTACACGCAGAGCACTCAGAGCACTACGCTACCATCTACATACACCATTCTACTCAGAGCACTTCGCCACCGTCTGCGCATTTACAGCAATTATACTGAGCACTTGAATATTGAGGTGCACAATACCTAGTCATGTACACAAGCGCTGAAGCGGCGCGAACAGGCACTAATAACTAACACTGATAATCGCGCCAACTCATTGGTGAACGCCTCTTCATCGGTGTTCGACTGTGTTTCTCTCTATTCAAAGTCTTACTGTTAGTTACCCGCGTCACCGCCAACTCGTGCAAACGTGTCACACTCAGAAACCGCGTCACGGTACACTCCAGCAAGCATGTCGCAACAGTTCAACTCACTCACTCAACCGTACCACCATAATCGCACATAACCGTACCACCATAAACGCACATAACCGTACCACCATAAACGCACATAACCGTACCACCATCAACTCGCACATCCATACCACTATAAACTCGATCAACCATACCACCATTAACTCACACATCCATACCACCATAAACTCACTCAACCGTACTACCATAACTCACTCAACTGTACCACCATAAACGCACATAACCGTACCACCACAAACTCACACAACCCTACCACCATACACTCACTCGCCCGTGGGTGGGGGAGAGGGCGAGGGGGACGGCGTCAACTCACCGTGTCATCGGCCACCTCCTTAGCCACGCCCACCTCCATGGCGGTGGCGTCGCGCACGTGGCGGAACTCCTCAAACGCCTTCTTCTGATCCGCGCTCTTCAGGTGGCGGCAGAACTGCTCCGACAGGTCCTGCTTCGGCAGCTGGATCACGATCTGGATGTCGCGGTACTTCTCTCCCTGAGATCCGATCTTCGGGATTTTATTGTTGTCAAGCTGCTCCATATATTCTTCTATCTAAAAAAAAAAATTAAATAACAATCTTAACATTTGTTTCATCTTTTTTAAATAGCAACAGACGCAAAATTTCAAAGTATAACTATAAATATAAAGTATAACTATAAATAGTTCATTTCACAATTTTAACTAAAATTCGGCTTTTCTCGTGCCTTTTGTATTAATAAAGTTATGCATGTTTTGACGTGCCGTATACTGTTCAATCTATTTTTGTTTTCTCAAACTGAAATATCCGTAGTTTCTTTCAACAAATCACTATCTCCATTCCTAATCCAAATATACAGCTGAACACCTAAATTTTACCAAACACTTATGACAACAAAAGTGGGCCGTTGTGATCGAATGCATTGCACTTGTTGAACAGGTGTGCGTGCAGATTATGACGTCACAGCTCATTGTTCTCATCCGGATCTTAGTCAACTGCCAATAGGTTTAACAACAATCACAACCACAGAATTGAAAGGCTTGTGTTGTGAAGACAGCAACTCACAACTGTCATACTGGCTGACGACGAACTAGCCGACTACCAATATACAGGAAATCCCGCACAGAACCAGTGATAATGCGCTCGTACAGTATGACAACTTCACAGCACGCAGGTACTTGCATGGGGACATTATGACACGGTTTTCTCATTGGATCTGGTTCTCTGTGCTTAGTCCAACAAATCCTTACACCTAACCCAACCGCATGTGAAATCAAAACTTGAAACAATAACTATTAAGAATGTAACGTAACAATTGAAACCCTACAACTTCGGTTTTTTTTTTGGAAGGTTGGAGGGGGAGGGTGGGGGCGGTGGCATACGCTCATCGCTCAATATGGTCGGCTGTAAACTTTAGTCCTGTGCATGTTTGTAATTGTTTGAAAGTGTTTGAATCTTGATTCAAAGTTTGACCATCAACAATCCGCAAAACCCACGAATTACAGACAACCTCGTGACGTCATAACAACCCCGCCGCAGTCCTCCCCTGGTATACTTCTGATCCCCAAGTGTGACGATGACGTCACTGTTAAAACAATACCGGCTGAGAACTGGCAGAAAAATGATAGGCCGCTGAAAATTGAAAGCTATTGATCAATCAGCACGAACAATAAATTCTATGTTACCAAATATAACAGTCGGATCTGTGCAGCCGACTCGATTTCTATGATTTCACAACTGGAGTATAAAATTATCGTGAAGGCTCTTTCTGTTTCAGCCTATCGAGGCAGACAAAGTTGATCAGCTGTAAATGGAGCTTCCGTGTGATATCACAGTCACGATATCATAGCAAGCTTTGTCTGCTCGTACCCACAGGCACGCCACTGAGTGCTCTTATAACTCTGCCATGCGTTGTCTTGGCTAAATGACAACCAGCGTCGAGTAACGCGATGGATGAACAGACGGAGGGGACAGAGGAACGGCTGGACAGAGTGACAGACGGACAGAAGGATGGATGGACAGAAGGACAGATGCACCTTAGTGAGTAATCTGTTGAGACAACGGAATTAGAGTTTCATTCATAGTTTGAAAAAAAGAAGAAAAAACGAACAACACGAAAATGACCCTGAAACGGAGACAGAAATTTACTTAGGACAAAGCTTTCGGCTAGAGATAAGAAATAACACCCCCTTCCACCCTCCAACCCCCCCCCCCTCCTCTCAACCGCTCCTTGTCAGCCCTCCGCACGCCAAGCAAGGACACAACTCCCCCCAGTCTCCCCATCCCCCTCCCCCCCCCGTAATGTGCCGCCGGGACGGGGGGGGGGGGGTGGGCGTGGGGACGGGGGGGCGGGGCTAAGGCTCACCAGCTCGTTACTGAGGCCGGGCGGGATCCACGTGTATCCGGTCTGCAGTGTCTTGTCCTTGTCGCACAGCAGCGCCTCGTCGCTCGGCTCCTCCCAGCCGAGGCGCTCCCGGATGTTGACGAAGTCCTCGTGGTAGATGTCGTGCCCCTCACGCGGGCACTTGCAGTCTTGGCACACATTTCTGACAAAGCAGAAAAACACAAATATCTTTTTACAGCGTTAGGACAAGTTACTGGCCCTCTGTTTGAGGAGCCCTACTGCAAGAATTATTTTCTGAAAAGATTATTCCAACTATATTTTCTTTTATATATGAACGCTGCTTATTCGATACGTTTTCGCTGAATTTGAAAGATAATACCTCCACGCATTAGTTTGCTAGCAAGATCTTACTTCGACGCATGAGCGCATGTAGTCATGAGGTGCACAGTGAAAGCCTTACGTCATGAGGTGCACAGTGAAAGCCTTACGTCATGAGGTGCACACTGAAAGCCTTACGTCATGAGGTGAACAGTGAAAGCCTTACGTCATGAGGTGCACACTGAAAGCCTTACGTCATGAGGTGCACACTGAAAGCCTTACGTCATGAGGTGCACACTGAAAGCCTTACGTCATGAGGTGCACACTGAAAGCCTTACGTCATGAGGTGAACAGTGAAAGCCTTACGTCATGAGGTGCACAGTGAAAGCCTTACGTCATGAGGTGCACACTGAAAGCCTTACGTCATGAGGTGCACAGTGAAAGCCTTACGTCATGAGGTGAAACCGTGAAAGCCTTACGTCATGAGGTGCACAGTGAAAGCCTTACGTCATGAGGTGAGCAATGAAAGCCTTACGTCATGAGGTGCACAGCGAAAGCCTTACGTCATGAGGTGCACAGTGAAAGCCTTACGTCATGAGGTGAGCAGTGAAAGCATACGTCATGAGGGGAGCAGTGAAAGCCTTACGTCATGAGGTGCACAGTGAAAGCCTTACGTCATGAGGTGCACAGTGAAAGCCTTACGTCATGAGGTGAGCAGTGAAAGCCTTACATCATGAGGGGAGCAGTGAAAGCCTTACGTCATGAGGTGAGCAGTGAAAGCATACGTCATGAGGTGCACAGTGAAAGCCTTACGTCATGAGGGGAGCAGTGAAAGCCTTACGTCATGAGGTGCACAGTGAAAGCTTACGTCATGAGGTGCACAGTGAAAGCTTACCTCATGAGCTGCACAACAAAAGCCTTACGTCATGAGGTCACAGTGAAAGCATCACGTCATGAGACATGAGGTGCACAGTAAAAGCCTTAAGTCATGAGACATGATAGACAGTGAAAGCCTCACCTCCAGGCGTGGGGTGCGTAGCCTGAACATTTTTCTTCACAGGTCAAACATGGCTGCCCTTCATCGATCTCCAATATCACTATGCCCTGCAACAAACAAATGAGGTATTTTAGCGCCGTTATTTTAAGATCGCCCGGTCCGACTGAAAAAAGACGTCATAACGTACTCAAAAATCAGCCATTAGCACATTCTGTCCTAGAACAGAGCTGCGCCCTGTCGTCTCGATTAAAAGAATGTGCTTGATCGTGTGTATGACGTAACGTCCGTCCGAAGGTTGTGCCGTACGACGTGGCGTACACTGTGACAGAGACGTAACGTACGATATGCCCGTACGCCGTGATGTACAGCACCTGACGTACGCCGTACAGCACCTGACGCACGCCGTACAGTACCTGACGTAGCCGTAAAGTACCTGGCATACGACGTACAGCACCTGACGTACGCCGTACAGCACCTGACGTATGATGTACAGCACCTGACGTACGATGTACAGCACCTGACGTACGCCGTACAGCACCTGACGTACGACGCACAGCACCTGACGTACGCCGTACAGCACCAGACGTACGACGCACAGCACCTGACGTACGCCGTACAGCACCTGATGCATGCCGTACAGCACCTGACGTACGACGCACAGCTCGTGGCGCGCGTGTACGTATCTGCCTTTACCTCGGAGGAATCGTCCAGCTCCGAGTCGCCAGTTTCCGACGTCTGCGAGTCAGTTTCCGTCGTACTCCCGTAACTTGTCGACAGCATTTCATTGCGAACCTCGACGCTATCCATTCTGACCGACACCTGCTGCCCACTCTCCATCTTATCCTCCAAAGATTCACTCACAAATCACTTCTATTTCACTTCAGCACTACGGCAAATGATTCCAATTTCACCACGTTTTTCAACCTCCTTTTTTAAAATTATTTTTAGATCTGTGTTGGTCTACCTAAATAAGACAGCACAATAGCCTAATTGGTTGTTTTTCATTTCAACACCGTGTGAGGTAATTGGCATGTGACTGTGTCGTTTCTATGGCAACCAGCGGGTCTCACTGCAGAGCTTTAATGTTTATCATTTTCACAGCTTGACAATGTACAGATCAAGAAACTGTATCAAATCACCATCAAACAGCCCCGGAAACTTCTCACGTGCTTCCACGCACCTGTAGCTCTAAGCACATGTAGCTCTAAGCACATGTAGCTCCAAGCACATGTAGCTCCAGGCACATGCAGCTCCAAGCACCTGTAGCTCTAAGCACGTGTAGCTCTAAGCACATGAAGCTCCAAGCACATGAAGCTCCAAGCACGTGTAGCTCCAAGCACATGTAGCTCCAGGCACATGCAGCTCCAAGCACCTGTAGCTCCAGGCACATGCAGCTCCAAGCACATGAAGCTCCAAGCACATGTAGCTCTAAGCACATGTAGCTCAAAGCACCTGTAGCTCTGGGCACATGTAGCCCCAAGTACATGTAGCCCCAAGCACATGCAGCTCCAAGCACATGTAGCTCTAAGCACATGCAGCGAACACTCAAGCCCTCAATATCTTCTTCGTCTTTCAATTCAACATCACAACAACATTTGACCTTGACTTTCCAAATCACTCAGCTGTTGTGTAAATAACAACACATGAACACAACCGCGCCTCTACCTTAAATTGGCTCGGTTTATTTATCACAATTAAATGAACAGTTATCCCAAAAAAGCACTGCTCTATGTACAAATATCCCAAACCATACCAGCGATTTTATTCAAATTGTGTATGATTTTTTTATCTATATTTCAAGCACATCGATTTCAGGGTCGTACTGTGGCACATGTTCACCGCCACTCATGTCCTTATATGTCTTCGTTACACACACCTGTCAGGCTTGTCTTTGTTTACACGGCCCCCCAAAAATACGACAGCGAATTTCAATACACGCGTTTCGCACTGTTTATTTCCGCCAATCTGAAAAACGGGGTGGGCGGTGGAGGAAGCCGAGCAGGAGGGAGTAATCCTTTTATCTCTATAACTCGCTAATTTATCCAATTAGATCCTGGACGAAAATAACGACAGATAGATAAAATCCCAAACATCAGCGGCAACTGCCAAAATGCACGATTCGCCCGTCAAAATATGTGCATAGAATGGTTCACTCGCACCTAGAATCCGAGCCAAAAAAAAAAAAAAAAAATGCGCCGTGCGTTGTTACACAAAGACAAACCCCAAACATGATTTTTCTTTTCTACATAATCAATGCAAGTGGCAATTCATGTACTGTAAGGGTATTTACTTATAATTCACTGGCACGGAATACACTGGCTTAAACGCGTGTTGATTCAACAAGAAAATGACTGCCCATTGTAAATAGCACCTTTTTCTGTTTGTACTCCTAAAAAGACTATTATATATTGTATATTTTCATATGATATCAACGTCTAGTACGCGCTCTATACCCCCCCCAAAAAAAAAAAAAAAAGAATTTGCAAGGAATCTATTCTTTACATGAAGTTATGAGATTTTCTACTTTTGTTATGTAAACAAAAAAAAAACAAAAAAAAAACAAAAAAACGGCCAACACTTTTAAGTAGGCGACTTGTAAGAGAGAACGCAATAAATTGCCGGTTATGTATTACCTATAGAGGTTGTGAGCGCTCTCGTCAATGCCGACAGTGATCACCGACAGTGATCGATACTGTCTCATGTATGGACGAGATTTCCTCCTCTTGTAACAAGATGGATTAACCGGTTCTTTAATGGCAGCCACTGATGTATAGCGAAACACGACGGTGGCACTCTCGAAACGAGTGGCACGAAGAAGTAGGGGCGACGAGGGGGGGGGGGGACGAGGTGGGGGGGGACGAGGGGGATAGCAATCTGTGCCGTTCTCAAAGTTTTTGTTCAGTTTATGCAATATTTAGTGTTTAAATTAACCTCAAGAGTTCCACTGAAGCGCCACCCGCCTCCCGTCAACGACCACCCACCTCCCGTCAACGACCACCCGCCTTCCGTCAACGACCACCTGCCTCCCGTCAACGACCACCTTCCGCCCGCCAACAACCACCCGCTTCCCGTCAACGACCGACCGCCTCCCGTCAACGACCACCCTACTCCCGTCAACGACCACCCGCCTCCCGTCAACGACCACCCGCCTCCCGTCAACGACCACCAGCCTCCCGTCAACGACCACCCTCCTCCCGCCAACAACCATCCGCTTCCCGTCAACGACCACCCTCCTTCCGTCAACGACCACCCGTCTCCCGTCAACGACCACCCCATCCCATCAGCGACCAACCGCCTCCCGTCAACGACCACCTGCCTCCCGTCAACGACCACCCTCTTCCTGTCAACGACCACCCGCCTCCCGTCAACGACCACCCGCCTCCCGTCAACGACCACCCGCCTCCCGTCAACGACCACCCACCTCCCGTCAACGACCACCCACCTCCCGTCAACGACCACCCACCTCCCGTCAACGACCAACAGCCTCCCGTCAACAACCACCAGCCTCCCGTCAACGACCATCCTCCTCCCGCCAACAACGACCCGCTTCCCGTCAACGACCACCCTCCTCCCGTCAACGACCACCCCCATCCCGTCAACGACCACCCTCCTCCCGTCAACGACCACCCTACTCCCATCAGCGACCAACCGCCTCCCGTCAACGACCACCTGCCTCCCGTCAACGACCACCCTCCTCCCGCCAACAACCACCCGCTTCCTGTCAACGACCACCCTCCTCCCGCCAACGACCGCCCGCATCCCGTCAACGACCACCCGCCTCCCGTCAACGACCGCCCGCCTCCCGTCAACGACCACCCGCCTCAACGACCACCCGCCTCCCGCCAACGACCGCCCGCCTCCCGTCAACGACCAACCGCCTCCCGTCAACGACCACCCGCCTCCCGTCAACGACCACCAGCCTCCCGTCAACGAGCTGACGGCCCTGTGAACGAATTGACGCAGCACAGATCTGGTGCAACCGTTAACTGAGCATTTTCCACCAGTATGTGGGATTCCGATCGGGATTCCCACAGCAAAATTTCACCGACAATCCCCCCCCCCCTCATCCCGACATTTAATCCCCGTGGAATCCTGGTATTTTTGCTCCGGGGTGGAGGGGGGATGGGGTGAGTCACTGGGCACAGTCGCTGCTCTCACCGCAGCAGCGAGTTGTACCGATGCCTGTTGCTTGGGTTCCCTCGGGAAGCACAGACTCCTCATCCGCCCCCCCCTCCCCCTCCCCCCCCTCCCCCCTCCCCCCAGCAGCTGATTGATCTCATTCGCTGATCTCATGTTTTGTTGATCAGCATCATGTTCTCTGCTTTTTTTATGCCATGCCAATTTCTCAAAAAAGAAGAAAAAGAAAAGAAAAAAAAAGAAGAAGAAAAAGAAGAAGAAACACACGAAAGCTCGTGAGCACCGGTGTATATTCATTTGGCGGACGTTCTCGAGTTAACATAGGAATGATCGCAAATGTCACTACTCTTGTGTCAGTTTTTTTTTACTTAGGACCTGCGTCGATGACGTCACAGCGGCCTGGCGTGCTTCTGTCCTCGCACAAGCACGCAGCGTTTGCCGAGCACTCGACCATAAAATCCACCCTGTCGTTTATCTGCCAACATTACGCCACTCCCACATCTCCTCCCCTATCTCTCTCTCCCCCATCCCCCACCCCTCCTTTGCCTAAAACACGCCCCCCCCCCCACCCCCTCTCCCCCTCCAACCCCTATCCAAGCCAGGTTTGGACAAGCACGAGATCTCTGCGCCGAGCTCTATGGTTTGTGTAACGAGCACTCAATACTGCACGAATAGCTTTACTTTAATTGTTCCACTAATGACTCTAAGCTCCAAAAATGGATCTCTTTTTCCCTCGTTACAGAAAAAAAGACACACACACATTAAACAAAAAAAAAAAAAAAGAGAGTTGAACACACTTTAAATTGGGCACATACCTGACGTTTTTCCTCCCGGACTGAGATTTCAGGACCAACTGGATACGGATCGACCACACAATCGGGATCCACCACGCATTCCCGTTCATTTCGCCTAGGTCTTTTTGTTGTGAAGCAGCCCAAAAAATTAGTGAAGTTCATTCCTACGTTTTTTTTTGTTTGTTTTTGTTTTTTTAGAGGGGTAAGGGAATTGTCACATTGTTTATCCTCATCGGCACACACCACGTGACGTCATCTCACGATTCACTAATCCAACTACTTCAAATACTTCAAAAACATAATACTCAGCGACCCTCAAAAAGTACCGGAAATACTCCCGTATATTTTGTGCACAGAACAAAGAGGGCAAAATCTCAACGCGATCCATAGAGAGGAAACAGAACCCCCGTTCGCACCGTTTGAACTGCCATTCCGCTCACTGACTGAGCGCTAGCCACACCCCCCTGTCCACGCATGCGCTGTGGCATTAGAGACGTGGAAAATGGCTTCCGATTGACGCAAGGCAGCCATTTCAGGGGGCTATTTTTGGGTCACAAATACTGGTCTTTTATAGCACCTCGGTGCAAAGAGATTTGCCTAGAAATGGCCGCGACCCTCGACAGCGCAATGAGGGGGGCGTCGCCCGCCTGTCAGCTGCCGATCATTACAAGTCCGTAACAAACAGTCCAAATTCCGAGGACGTTGCTAGAACAGAATATTCTACAGCAGACGCTACTGCAGCAGATGGTTCTACTATCAACGATTCCACAGCAGACGATTCTACTGCAAGCAATTCTACAGCAGATGATTCTACTACCAACAATTCCACAGCAGACGATTCTAATACCAACGATTCCACATCAGACGATTCTACCAACGATTACACAGCAGAAAATTCTACTGCAAGCAATTCTACAGCAGAGGATTCTACTTCAAACTATTCCAGAGCGGACAATTCTACAGCAAACGATTCTACTCAAACTATTCTCCAGCAGACGATTCTACTACAAATTATTATACAACAGACAATTCTACAGCAGATGATTTTACTGCACACGATTTCGCACAGGATGATCATACAGGTTATTCAGCAGACGATCCTCAAACAAACGATTCTACAGCAGATAATTACCGTAAACAGCAGCATCGACCTACGACACACCCAATGCTACGGCCGCGCGGGGGGGGGGGGGGGGGCCAGACGCTGACCCCAAGTTTTACGACCCCTGCTTTTAGTGCGATGTACATACCACCATAAAATGTTTGACACGAGCTGCCGGTTTGTTCCCCATGATTTTACCATGGTCGAGAAATAAACGCTGGTACGGCACGGCTGTTGTTTTATATCCCCGGGAGCAACTACCATTCATGCAAACAGCAAAAAATGTTTCGTTTTTGTTTTGAAATGGCAATAAAGGACCTAATTCCTCACCCTTCATCTTCTTTTTCTTCTTCTTCTTTTTCTTCTTCTGTTATATTGTCACTATGACTTTTTCTGGTGCCTCACACAAACCAAAGGACACACGTTGATCTGTTCCAAGTGAGAAGAACGTATCCGACAAGGTCGCAGTGACGCACAGCATGACGTCGATATCATCGCGATGACGTCATAATCGTTTACCGCCACCAGAGCCCTCCCCACAACGACATACTTATCGAACGATTTCTTTCGCTTCAAAAGAAAAAAAAGAAAAGCGTAAAAAAAAGGAAAAAAAAAAAAAAAAAAAGAAGTTTTTTTTTTAAAGAAATGCGGAATTTCAAACACTGACCTACGATTCAGGGTCAAACAAAGAAAAAAGGCTTCCAAAAAGAAAAAAAAAGTTACTTCTCCGCCTCGATTATGCCGAATCAGCTGCCTGTGTTTTATTTCGTATGTTTGTTTACAGAAAATTAACTCGACTCAACACAAGAACTTGTCTGTCTTGTACAGCCCCGTAATTGCCGCCCAGCTGGCACTCCCAAGCCTGCACTGTGTGTAAACAAATGGAGCTCGGCCTGCGTTTTCAAAATCTAACTGCATCAAACAGACGTACAGGAAGCCAACGAATAATGTTATCACGGGGGTCGTCACGTGATTCTCCTGACCAATGAAAGCGCGATGTGTGTATATAAGCATCTAACATGCGAGAAAAAGCACCCTAAAATTCTCAACATTTTGATACAGTCATCAATGGGACTGCAAATGAACTAGAATTAGAAGAAAAAAAAACAAAGACAGAAATATTAAAAAATTAAAAAAAATTACTTTTCTTACTCAAATATTTAAAAAAGAAATTAACTGATAAACAATAGATGTAGTGGGGGTTGCAGTTGGCAATAGCAGCTGTCTTTTGTACACATTCATTCAAATTTTGGCAATCTTGCAGATCGTCTTGGAATGAAACAGAGTGGGGAGGGGAGGGGGACGAGGGGATCCAGATATTTGTGTGTTAGCGCCGATATGTGGGTCTTTGCATGCGTATTTGTGACGTATCTGTGAGGTTAACGTCGTTGTATATTAATGCTGGTGACTGTGGGGACACTTACCTTTGTTATCTGTGACGTCATTGGCGCGAGTATGTGCACGGGTAAGGACACTTGCCTGCGTATCTGTGATGGCGAATGTACGGCCTAGTGTGGTGTTGATGCGGTGGTGGGGGGGGAGGGGGAGGGGGGGAGGGCGATGCTTGTGATGGTGATGTAAGGGGGGCGTAATGCAATGGGGATGAGGGATGATATGGCGGGTGAGGGGGACTAGGATTTAACAGCAGGCTGTTGGGGGAAGATGGTGTGGCGGTGGAGGGGGTAGTACCTGCACGTTTAACTGTTCTTGCGTGTGTATAGGGGGTAGGGGCACGTACCTGCGTGTCGGGGGGGGGGGGGGGTTTACAGGCACGTACTTACGTGTTTGTGATGGTAATGTGCGGCACCGCCCGCCCGCCCTCCCCACCAGGCTTGTGCTGCGTGTCGGGAAACGGGGGAGGGGGGAGGGGCACGTACCTGCGTGTCGGGGGAGGTTTTAGAGGCACGTACTTACGTGTTGGTGATGGTAATGTGCAGCACCACCCGCCCGCCTCCCCCCAGGCTTGTGCTGCGTGTCGGGGGGGGGGGGATAGGGGCACGTACCTGCGTGTCGGGGGGGAGGGTTTAGAGGCACGTACCTGCGTGTTTGTGATGGTGATGTGCGCACCACCCGCCCGCCCTCCCCCCAGGCTTGTGCTGCGTGTCGGGGGGGGGGGATAGGGGCACGTACCTGCGTGTCGGGGGGGAGGGTTTAGAGGCACGTACCTGCGTGTTTGTGATGGTGATGTGCGGCACCACCCGCCCGCCTCCCCACCAGGTTTGTGCTGCTGTCGTCGCAGCAAGTTCTTCCTGTCCTCGGGGATTTTATCCTTCAGACACGTGTACGAAGCCGAGTCTATTCTCGCCACCAACATCGTCACGCCTTCCTCGTAACTTTTTTATCCGATCTCAGTTTTAATTGAATGATCTGTGAAGAATCTCACACATTTGGCACTAGTCCGGGAATCTGGCTCTAGCGTTCGCTCACGCCTTCATATACACACACACATATTTTCCAGCGATATGTGCTTGTTATGCGTCACTTTTTCTTTAGTGTTTTTTTTCTCCCCTCCTGATTTATTAAGTAAACAACGATGCATTTGATACACGGTTCCTGTGATACATCAGCTCGCGTACATGAGAACCTACTGTGTCACTGGGCGGAATCCGTTGATACCACTGGCATGTTCGAATGCATCCAATACCCAAATATGAGCCAGGGGGCAAAAAAAAATGTCACGTGATCACGACACAACAAATGCACATCCCAATCGACATTCTAAGTATACTCTCAGCCTTCCTTAAGCAGCAGTTCGAAAATTCAGTAAAACCCACAGAAATCAAACGACACCGACAAGTCGAAGCATTCAATCTCCTGCTGAGTGCGAGTCGAGCCACTCTCCGCGCTGAAGCAGCATGGCGGGAACTGCGTACCGTCGTTCTCCCGCCAGTACATCCACTCCTCAATCAAAACAAGTCTTCAGTGATCTGCTGCCTTAAAACCGTGTGTGTGTGTGTGTGTGTATTTTTTGTTAGCTCACTCACAGACTGGAAGCCTTTCAGCCGTTTATGATGCAACGGTTTTAACAGAGGCGATCTTAATCCATTCGGGATGCATGGGGGGGGGCAGGACGGAGGGGGGATGAGGGGCAGGAGGGGGAGAGAGCAAGGGGGGGGGTGTAGTGTGATGAGGAACGACGCACATCGCTCACTTCCTGTCTCTCAGCACGGCTTTTTAGTACTTGGTTTCACCAGCTCCCCCCCTCTCCCTCCCCACTCCCATCCCGCCCGCCGTTTGTTTTTTCAGCGAGATCTCTCACGACCCTGGGCGGTGCATAGCCATTCCAGAGACTGAGTGTGGCTCGGTAGCATAGTCACACGCGGAGGACCAATCATTTGTCAGCGCTTATGATTACGACTTTCTTATTTCTGAAGGGAAAAAACGTCAACGAGTGTTTTCCCTGTTGCTTTTTTTTAGCTAAGAAGGATAACCCGAATTGGCAAATATACTGAAAATAAATCATTGTACAAAACCAGTTTCTACCAATGTCAGTATAAGATAAAATATTCATCCCTGTGAAGTCCCCTGCCCCTTCCCCCTCCCGTTAACTCCTCATGCCCTGCATTTCATGATGCCCAACTATGAAATATTCTTCTCTCTCTCTCTCTCTCTCTCTCTCTCTCTCTCTCTCTCTCTCTCTCTCTCTCTCTCTCTCTCT
>OX457025.1:101249231-101348994 GCA_949752745.1 Protula sp. h YS-2021 | reverse complement strand
ACAAGTATTTAGAAATGCCATGAACGCTACAATTCGTAACAAAATTTGCGCTTTTGTCTTGTTACAGTTTGAGTCACTGCATGCATGTTTTTGACAGTCTTGGAACTTTCAAACAAGTGACCACAATGGCGGATGCTTGGGGTTGAGTAACAAATCTTGGTATTCGGTGGTCACCTCGTAACACAACTAAAGCTAACAGTCTTCCCCTTCTTCTTCTTCTTCTTCTTCTTCTTCTTCTTCTTCATCATCATAATCACCATCACCATCATCATCATCATCATCATCATCATCATCATTTCTTCTTCTTCATCATCATCATCATCATCATCACCATCATCATCATCATCACCACCACCATCATCATCATCATCATTTCTTCTTCTTCTTCTTCATCATCATCATCATCATCATCATCATCATCAACATCATTATCATCATCATCATCATTTTTTTCTTCTTCTTCTGTATATTTTCAACAGATTTTTTTATTTGTGAAGAAAATCTACAAGAAATAAATTACGTAAATCGTTTCTGTCCACAAACACCACCGCCATAATATGGGAATGCAGGCTTTATATTCTATCACACTACAGTGTGTTATTCCATCAGAATACTGTTTGTTTCTTGTCAAGTTTGTAAATCTGTTTCCTCTTCTTTTTTGTCCTGAATACACACAATTATTCATCTTAAACGTTTCCGTTGTTGTTGTGAAGTTTTGTAAATACATTTGGTTAATACCTGCCACAATACATGTCGACACACTGTAGTTTTTCAGGAGCCGACAAACTACACAAATTACAGACCACATTCACAGCGCCACTACGAAAGCCTACCAGTTCTATGTGTAGACCACATTCACAGCGAGACTACGTAAACCAACCAGTTTAATGTGTAGACCACATTCACAGCGCCACTACGAAAGCTACCAGTTCCTGCGTGTTCAGACAATGTGCGGCCTCATAAACACTTGGAAAATGTACGAGAAACACATTCAGACTCGGACGGTGACGTATGCGTTTATGCTGTCGGTCACGTTCTGATATTAGGACACATCATGCATGTGACGTCATGGCGGCAGACTACAAACCACGGTATGTGAGGCCCTGCTGTGGCCCTTAAGACTACAACACGCCGTCAAGGAGGTCCTGCTGTGGCCTGTAGACTACCGTCCATCGTGGATGAGGCCCTGCTGTGGCCTGTAGACTACCACCCACCGTGGGTGAGGCCCTGCTGTAGCCTGTGGACTACCACCCACCCTGGGCGAGGCGTGCTGTGGTCTGTAGATTACCACCCACCGTGTGTGAGGCCTGCTGTGGCCTGTAGACTACCACCCATCGTGGGTGAGGCCCTGCCTTGGCCTGTAGACTACAAACCACCTTCGCTAAGGTCCTCGTGTAGTCTTTCCGTGGATCTTCGACTCTTACGGGTGCCGCAGAAATGAAGATAACATGGTTAGAATCTTTCAGCACTTTTAGTTATTTACTTTCACACGCTAAGAAAATACTCGAACAAAAGAGGAGATAAAAAACACATACCGCCGAAATGAATAAGTTGTGCTGCGATAATCATAACATATGGCATCACGCGCGAACACAAAGGCCATCAAATGTGCGAAAAAAGACAAAAAAAAAAAAACAAACAAACAAACAAAAACAAAAAAACAAACAACAAAAGAAAACAAATGAACAAGCAAAAAACGTACTCCTTATCACCTAGCAAGGCTCGCATTCATGAGAGAATTGCCCCCCACACACGACCATACCCACCCTCCCCTCTCCCTATCTCATACAAACGCTCCCTGTGAAACCCTATATTTATTCAGCACTGCAGAAGCATTGTTGGTGAAATGCTGTATCGGCAGCTCGGCTCTTGCAGCAGGTCTAGTATGCGGTTGATCGACCCATAAAAACAATCACTTTGCATTTCTCATGTGCACTACAAAATACTCTTAAGCTGTTCGCAGAATGTCTAACGAGACTGATAAAGATGAACGGATGGGAGGGGGGAGGGCGGTCGAGGGGGGGGGGGGGGTGGAGGGAACAGTGTTGTTTGCTTGCATGATTCACCTCGGATAATAACCACCAACCTGACTCGTTCCCACAACAAAGCCCCCCCCGCCCCCCCGCCCCCGCATATCCGTGCACCTTCCGTACCTGTCTCCCACTGATCCCGTACTAGCTCCCACTCATGTCCCACCCCAGCCTCCCTTCATGCCCATACCAGCCTCCCGGTCATGCCCCATACCAGCCTCCCGCTCATGTCCCGTACCAGCCTCCCTTCATGTCCCGTACCAGCCTCCCGCTCATGCCCATACCAGCCTCCCTTCATGCCCCATACCAGCCTCACGGTCATGCCCCATACCAGCCTCCCGCTCATGTCCCGTACCAGCCTCCCACTCATGTCCCGTACCAGCCTCCCGCTCATGTCCCGTACCAGCCTCCCACTCATGTCCCGTACCAGCCTCCCACTCATGTCCCGTACCAGCCTCCCGCTCATGTCCCGTACCAGCCTCCCACTCATGTCCCGTACCTACCTCCCTCTCATGTCCCATACCAGCCTCCCTTCATGTCCCGTACCAGCCTCCCGCTCATGTCCCGTACCAGCCTCCCACTCATGTCCCGTACCTACCTCCCTCTCATGTCCCGTACTAGCCTCCCGGTCTTGCCCCGTACCAGCCTCCCTTCATGTCCCGTACCAGCCTCCCACTCATGTCCCGTACCAACCTCCCTCTCATGTCCCGTACTAGCCTCCCGGTCTTGCCCGTACCAGCCTCCCTTCATGTCCCGTACCAGCCTCCCGCTCATGTCCCGTACCAGCCTCCCACTCATGTCCCGTACCTACCTCCCTCTCATGTCCCGTACTAGCCTCCCGGTCTTGCCCCGTACCAGCCTCCGTTCATGCCCCGTACCAGCCTCAGGGTCAAGCCCGTACCTGTCTTCCGCTCATTTCCTGTATCTACCTTTTGTCATCGCTTTTTGCTCAAAACCAAGTTATTCTTGTGAACTTGACGTTTAGACGTTGAGAACATCAGTAACGGCCACGCCAATCAGCGCCAATCAATTATTTACCACTTTATCTTCAGTATAACCTTTTTCCGTTGATGTTTCTCAACTTACGGCCAGTTATAACCCGATCGCCTGGCGATGATGGGAAGCAGTTACACCGTGCAGTTTTATGCGCAGAAATCTGTTTATATTTAGGGAACATCGTTCAAACAACATGCAGCACAAACAGGCCTGAAGCCAATAATTTCATACTGTTTTTTTTCTGTGTTTCAGAAATTCCAGTTTCGATGAAGTGAATTTATGTCAGCGAAATATCTCCTGTTGCATCAACTTTTTAAACGCTCAAATAGCCAAACGTCATGTATAACCAGGTTCCCAGTCACCAAACGTCATATGTAACCAGGTTCCCATACGCCAAACGTCATGCGTAACCAGGTTCCCATACTCCAAACGTCATGTGTAACCAGGTTCCCAGTCACCAAACGTCATATGTAACCAGGTTCCCAGTCACCAAACGTCATGTGTAATCAGGTTCCCATACGCCAAACATCATATGTAACCAGGTTCCCATACGCCAAACGTCATATGTAACCAGGTTCCCGCACGACAAACGTCATGTGTAACCAGGTTCCCAGTCACCAAACGTCATGTGTAACTAGGTTCTCAGTCACCAAACGTCATGTGTAACCAGGTTCCCAGTCACCAAACGTCATATGTAACCATTTTCCCAGTCACCAAACGTCATGTGTAACTAGGTTCCCAGTCACCAAACGTCATGTGTAACCAGGTTCCCAGTCACCAAACGTCATGTGTAACTAGGTTCCCAGTCACCAAACGTCATGTGTAACCAGGTTCCCGCACGCCAAACGTCATGTGTAACCAGGTTCCCATACGCCAAACGTCATGTGTAACCAGGTTCCCGCACGCCAAACGTCATGTGTAACCAGGTTCCCGCACGCCAAACGTCATGTGTAACCAGGTTCCCATACGCCAAACGTCATGTGTAACCAGGTTCCCAGTCACCAAACGTCATGTGTAACTAGGTTCCCAGTCACCAAACGTCATGTTTAACCAGGTTCCCAGTCACCAAACGTCATGTGTAACTAGGTTCCAAGTCACCAAACGCCATGTGTAACCAGGTTCCCAGTCACCAAACGTCATGTGTAACCAGGGATTCTGGACCTGCGCGTTCGCTTGTTAAAAGAAACATTCAAATGCAGAAGCCCTTCCGGGCCACACGGGACAGACGCATAATATATATATAGGGAAAATGAGATAACCAATTATCTGGTTTCGACTATAGATGAAAGCAATTGTAGCCACAAGAGTTTCATTCATGGCGTCAGCAGGTGCTCGTACTCCATGACGTACTCCATGGAAGGTGCAATTACTCCATGGCAGTTGCTCGTACTGAATGGCAGGTGCTCGTATTTAATGGCACTGCTCCTACCCCATAGCAGCTGCCTTGCTACACGGCAGGTGCCCTTAGCCCATGGCAGGTGCTGCCACTTTACGGCAGGTGCTCTACTGTACAACCGGTGATCGCACCCTATAGCAGGTGCTCGCACTCCACAGCAGGTGCTCGTACCCACGGCAGATGGTTGTATTCGTACCCATGGTCCATGCTTTATAATCCATGGCAGGTGCTCGCACTCCACGGCAGGTGCTCCTACTTCATGGGAGGCGCTATACTCCATGGAGGCGCTCGTACCCATGGCAGGTGCTTGTATTCGTACGCACAGCAGGTGCTCGTACTCCACGACAGGTGCTCGTACTCCACGACAGGTGCTCGTACATCCCCGACAGGTGCTCGTACATCCCCGACAGGTGCTCGTACTCCACGACAGGTGCTCGTACTCCACGACAGGTGCTCGTACTCCATGACAGGTGCTCGTACTCCACGACAGGTGCTCGCACTCCACGACAGGTGCTCGTACTCCACGGCAGGTGCTCGCACTCCACGACAGGTGCTCGTACTCCACGACAGGTGCTCGTACTCCACGACAGGTGCTCGTACATCCCCGACAGGTGCTCGTACTCCACGACAGGTGCTCGTACTCCATGACAGGTGCTCGTACTCCACGACAGGTGCTCGCACTCCACGACAGGTGCTCGTACTCCACGGCAGGTGCTCGTACATCCCCGACAGGTGCTTGTACTCCACGACAGGTGCTCGTACTCCACGACAGGTGCTCGTACATCCCCGACAGGTGCTCGTACTCCACGACAGGTGCTCGTACTCCACGACAGGTGCTCGTACATCCCCGACAGATGCTCGTACTCCACGACAGGTGCTCGTACTCCACGACAGGTGCTCGTACATCCCCGACAGATGCTCGTACTCCACGACAGGTGCTCGTACTTCACGGCAGGTGCTCGTACTTCACGACAGGTGCTCGTACTTCACGAAATGTGCTCTCACTCCACGACAGGTGCTCGTACTCCATGACAGGTGCTCATATATTTCCACAAAGCCACTTCCTCCTCACGTGCACTTTCCAACACACACACATTAGATGTCGTGCATTTTTTTTGGCGTTTACTCATTGCGCTCATGAATTAGGATTGCCAAACTTATTCACAAAGGTATGTAGGTTTCGGTCGGAAAAGAAAACAAATCTTTAAGTGGGGTTCAGCTCGTCCACAAAGGGAAGCAGATTTTTAAGCATTGCCACACTCTTTCAGAAAAGGAAACATATTTTTGAGGTGTCGAGATCCTTCATAAAGGAAAGCAAAATTGTAAGGGTTGTTGAACTCCTTCAGAAAGAGAAGCAGATTTTTTAAGTGATCGCATTAGAGCTCCACAAGTAAAAGCAACCCATCAAAACTTCACTCCCACACCACCATCCCGCGACTGGCACGCACCAGCAGCGATCCTCAGAACAGCAAATACCCATCCCCCCCTTCTCCCCCCGTCACCTGGATGCGGGAAACCCTTAAATAATCATTAGACTGAATTGTTTCACTTAGTATTATTCATTATTTTTACTGAAAGGCATATCCGGATACCTCTTGCTTCAATAGACGACTCCATCAATTCTTCACTTTGAACCGATACTCGCGATTTGAAGTTTGCAGCCCTGAAAGAGCCTATACTGTCAGTGAACAATGCCATAATGCCCCCGTATACGACGCACTGCATACCGATAGTGGAACAGTTCATACTGGCTGCATGCTTCGTGGGACGTCGAAAGAATGAAGACGAAGAGTGCTCAGAGCACCCAGTGCACCAGGTCATCAGAGCAGCAGATGCACCCGATCATCAGAGCACCCGGTGCACCCGGTCATCAGAGCACCAGATGCACTCGGTCATCAGAGCACCCGATGCACCCGGTCATCAGAGCACCCGGTGCACCCGGTCATCAAAGCACCAGATGCACCCGGTCATCAGAGCACCAGATGCACCCAATCTTAAGAGCACCAGATGCACCCGGTTATCTCGTCATCCTTAACATGTTCACTGTGTCACTTAGAACCCAACATTTTTATTTACGGGCGTGATTTGTGAACGCGGCTATCGGCATCCTGCAACATTCGCTCTTCGGGAACACACAGCTACAATTTCAAACGCAACTGCGGCAGCCGAGAAACAAAAACATACGACGTCGCACGTTGCCATGACAGCCTCACACGTTGCCATGACAGCCTCACACGTTGCCATGACAGCCTCACACGTTGCTTTCACGGCTCTTAACAAAATTGCGCTAAAAGTTTGTGAAGCTTTAACCAAGCATGTCAAATAAAATTTCCCTTACCTGCCATACATATATATATATAACCTATAAAGTGCCACTCTTCACCCAACCCCTCCACCTCCAGCCCCCCCTCCTCCTCCCCCCCCCCCCCCCCCCGGTATGAATGTGTGGGTTTTTTCCTCTACTAGAACTGGGTCATAAATTGATCCGGTCATAAAACGCAGGATTTAGTGCGGTCTCCTGGAAATTACTTATCATTTGCCCGACAGCTAAAAGTATTATCAACAAATCTTTTATCTTTGTGCAAAGAGGAAATCTAGAAATCGATATTCTGTGATTCCGGAGGGATGGGAAAAAACTCTCCATGAACAGACTTTATACGACGTCACACAAACATGAAATAAGACGCAGCGATATCTGGGAGCTAGCCTCTTCCCCCTCCCACTCCCCACCACGACCACACAACTCCCAGCATCCCCCCCACCCCCTGCCACTCCCCACCCCGACCACACAACCTCCAGCCCTCCGCCCACCCCCTCCCACTCCCCATCACGACCACACAACCTCCAGCCCTTCCCCACCCCCTCCCCACCCCGAACACACAACCCCCAGCCCCCCCCCCCCCCCCACCCCCGACCACATACTGATGTCTCACAAACATGAAACAAATCACAGAGCTATCTGGGAGCTAGCCCCTCCCCCTCCCACTCCCCATCCCGACCACACAACCCCCAGCACCCCCACCCCCTCCCCTTCCCACATACTGGCTTATCTCGGAGCCATACTTCAGCCAGCACATACACACCTACTAACCCCTACCCCCACCTACTCCCTACCCCGACCGCCTACAACCCTCTAACCGACTTTGTGCCCACGTTCCCTTGACAAGGACAGGACGGAACAAGAAACTGTAAACACCCCTCCATCCCCCCCCCCCCGCCCCCATGCCTCCCCCCAAATTTTAAGCCAACCACTTTGGGAGTTTCTCACACTAGCAAAAAAAAAAAAAAAAAAAAGAAAGACCATGTCATTCTCTTGAGAGTTTTTTTTTTATTTTTGAAGGCTTTTTTTCCAAGGGATGGCCGAAAGCTTCAGTGCGCATTAATTTTGAATTCCGTGACAGGTGATCTAACCCACTAAATTGGCTTCGCTTCAGCTTATTGTTGAAGGTTTCAAATGTTCCTCTTCTGAATCACAACCCGTTTCCTACATCCAAGCTCCACAGCATTCCAACGCTGTTTTCCTTCCTTTTTTTATTTCCAAACTTTTTAAAGTACCAAAGCAAAATTTCTGCGGCATACCATGAAAAAAAAGGACTGGTAACTGAAACTGACATAATATACTATCATCCGCTATGGCGCGTTCAGATAAGGGCATCTAGGACTCGTTCTCTATATGCTGCAAGTTACTAAAAAAAACCTGTGTATTTATTTCGATATTGACAAGAGCACAGTGGGAGAGCTGACAGGCTGTTTATAGGAATGTATGACACGGTCGCATGGCAAAAAAAAAAAAAACGGACTTTTTTTATTATAAGCCTATGAGGCGGTAACAAAATATACACAAGCGATGGTTTGAGATCTGCCGAAGCATCAGGGCTGAGCCTGAACGAGGCTTGATTTTCTATTCGTCTACTAACGCACAAGCCTGTCTGTCTGTCAAATATAAAACAAAACTAAGTATTATATCTGACAAGCGACGGATGCTTGAACTAAGCGCTGTGAAATGAAACCCAGCAATCACACTCCCATATCTGCACCCCATCCCTTCACCCCTATTCCCTGCCCCCCCCCCTTCACACACACCACCCCACCATAACACAAACATCCCTCACTTCGAATTCTTTTAGCTTAGCTGCAAACATGTCATTTATCTGGAAGTGATGACGAAGGCGGATGGGGTGGGAGTGTTAGAGGGGGGAGGGGGTCTAGATGGGGCGAACAAGACTAATCCTCCCGGGATGATTCCCCCCGTAGGACTATCCCCCGACCCCCCGAGATTATTTCCCCGGTCCCATTTTTTCCAGATATTTTCGATTTTTTTTCTTTTTCTACTTCATATACTCCATTTTCATATACACTTGGATTATTGGGTTACATGTAGCCTTCCAGAGTAGATGCTATTTAGAGTTCTGGAGTTGTAGTAAATTACATGCTCTTCGTTACTAAGTTGCCATGGTTATTGGCTCTAAGCTAAAACGAACAAAGCCTCAACAGAGCAATCTTCGATCAGATAATCGGTGTTCACATGCCCGCCCCCCTCCCCTCCCCCCCCCCCCACCCCCACCAGTATGCACAAGCAAGAACTGTCACACTTATGCGTGACTTTGGAAACAGACATTTGCTGGATTACGTACGTGGGATTGCTCACAACATTCCGTTTTGATGAGACAGCGTACTCCGTGTATTCACTGTAACTCCGAGTGAAGTTTAATTGCAGTGAATAGTGACTTTGAATCAGGAAATGCACACAGTAGCTTTAGTCAATGTAGTCACTTTAGTCACTGTGGCCACCATTTAGTATAAGTAGTCAGTATGATATTATTTAGTAGAGTAGTGAATGTAGAAGTATGTAGAACACCTCTGATTTGTGAACAGCCTCTACTTGGTGAACATTTGTTTAGTGAACACTATTTTTTTTCAAATCTCTACCTTTCATTATAGAATTCCCCTCTTTCGGGAACACCTCTAAGGACCACTTGACGCTGGTCATAAAGGTGTTCATTATAAAGAGACCCCACTGTCCCTATACGCAGATATCTCCATCCAGGCCTCACGACGTGTAAGAAACATTTGTTTCTCTTCATCGTCACACGGATGCAAATTATAACACGTGCGCACCAACTCAGTAATGCACTCCCGTTAAAAGAAATGATAAGAAGCCGCCAGCGTGCTCTAACCGCGTATATAAGTCACACAGCCAATTCACAAAAAAAAAAAAAAATGGGCATGACTCCGAGATACTATGACGATGGCTTTGTGACGTAAAACGTTTTTCCTTTGCATTGCGCAAGTTGCTATGCGACACTCGTGTCACAGGACAATACCATGAAAAATTTTCGAGCAAAATCTCGAGTTTTGGGCTTTTTTCCGCTCTCTATGAATCGACTTTGCTTGTTTGTGTTGTAATGGGGATAGATCCTGGTGCAGTCGTGCTTTGTATGGGATTCGAGCACGTGTGGAAGGCCAATGAACTCACCGGTGCGCGGTTCGTTCACGGGCCTTCCACACGTGCTCGAATCCCATACAAGCACCCAGCCCCATGCTCTATCCCTATAACAAAGCACCCAGCCCCATGATCTATCCCTATAACAAAGCACCCAGCCCCATGATCTATCCCTATAACAAAGCACCCAGCCCCATGATCTATCCCTATAACAAAGCACCCAGCCCCATGATCTATCCCTATAACAAAGCACCCAGTCCTATGATCTATCCCTATAACAAAGCACCCAGCCCCATGATCTATCTCTATAACAAAGCACTCAGCCCCATGATCTATCCCTATAACAAAGCACCCAGCCCCATGATCTATCCCTATAACAAAGCACCCAGTCCTATGATCTATCCCTATAACAAAGCACCCAGCCCTATGATCTATCCCTATAACAAAGCACCCAGTCCTATGATCTATCCCTATAACAAAGCACCCAGCCCCATGATCTATCTCTATAACAAAGCACTCAGCCCTAAGATCTATCCCTATAACAAAGCACCCAGCCCCATGATCTATCCCTATAACAAAGCACCCAGCCCCATGATCTATCCCTATAACAAAGCACCCAGCCCCATGATCTATCCCTATAACAAAGCACCCAGCCCCATGATCTATCCCTATAACAAAGCACCCAGTCCTATGATCTATCCCTATAACAAAGCACTCAGCCCCATGATCTATCCCTATAACAAAGCACTCAGCCCCATGATCTATCCCTATAACAAAGCACTCAGCCCCATGATCTATCCCTATAACAAAGCACCCAGCCCCATGATCTATCCCTATAACAAAGCACTCAGCCCCATGATCTATCCCTATAACAAAGCACTCAGCCCCATGATCTATCCCTATAACAAAGCACTCAGCCCCATGATCTATCCCTATAACAAAGCACTCAGCCCCATGCTCTATCCCTATAACAAAGCACTCAGCCCCATGATCTTTCCCTATAACAAAGCACTCAGCCCCATGATCTATCCCTATAACAAAGCACTCAGCCCCATGATCTTTCCCTATAACAAAGCACTCAGCCCCATGATCTATCCCTATAACAAAGCACTCAGCCCCATGATCTATCCCTATAACAAAGCACTCAGCCCCATGATCTTTCCCTATAACAAAGCACTCAGCCCCATGCTCTTTCCCTATAACAAAGCACTCAGCCCCATGATCTTTCCCTATAACAAAGCACTCAGCCCCATGATCTACCCCTATAACAAAGCACTCAGCCCCATGATCTATCCCTATAACAAAGCACTCAGCCCCATGATCTATCCCTATAACAAAGCACTCAGCCCCATGATCTATCCCTATAACAAAGCACTCAGCCCCATGATCTATCCCTATAACAAAGCACTCAGCCCCATGCTCTATCCCTATAACAAAGCACTCAGCCCCATGCTCTATCCCTATAACAAAGCACTCAGCCCCATGATCTATCCCTATAACAAAGCACTCAGCCCCATGATCTATCCCTATAACAAAGCACTCAGCCCCATGATCTTTCCCTATAACAAAGCACTCAGCCCCATGATCTATCCCTATAACAAAGCACTCAGCCCCATGATCTATCCCTATAACAAAGCACTCAGCCCCATGATCTTTCCCTATAACAAAGCACTGAGCCCCATGATCTATCCTTATAACAAAGCACTCAGCCCCATGATCTTTCCCTATAACAAAGCACTCAGCCCCATGATCTATCCCTATAACAAAGCACTCAGCCCCATGCTCTATCCCTATAACAAAGCACTCAGCCCCATGATCTATCCCTATAACAAAGCACTCAGCCCCATGATCTATCCCTATAACAAAGCACTCAGCCCCATGATCTTTCCCTATAACAAAGCACTCAGCCCCATGATCTATCCCTATAACAAAGCACTCAGCCCCATGATCTATCCCTATAACAAAGCACTCAGCCCCATGATCTTTCCCTATAACAAAGCACTCAGCCCCATGATCTATCCCTATAACAAAGCACTCAGCCCCATGCTCTATCCCTATAACAAAGCACTCAGCCCCATGATCTATCCCTATAACAAAGCACTCAGCCCCATGATCTTTCCCTATAACAAAGCACTCAGCCCCATGATCTATCCCTATAACAAAGCACTCAGCCCCATGATCTTTCCCTATAACAAAGCACCCAGCCCCATGATCTTTCCCTATAACAAAGCACTCAGCCCCATGATCTTTCCCTATAACAAAGCACTCAGCCCCATGATCTATCCCTATAACAAAGCACTCAGCCCCATGATCTATCCCTATAACAAAGCACTCAGCCCCATGATCTATCCCTATAACAAAGCACCCAGCCCCATGCTCTATCCCTATAACAAAGCACTCAGCCCCATGATCTATCCCTATAACAAAGCACTCAGCCCCATGATCTATCCCTATAACAAAGCACCCAGCCCCATGATCTATCCCTATAACAAAGCACTCAGCCCCATGATCTATCCCTATAACAAAGCACCCAGCCCCATGATCTATCCCTATAACAAAGCACCCAGCCCCATGATCTTTCCCTATAACAAAGCACACAGCCCCATGATCTTTCCCTATAACAAAGCACTCAGCCCCATGATCTTTCCCTATAACAAAGCACTCAGCCCCATGATCTATCCCTATAACAAAGCACTCAGCCCCATGATCTATCCCTATAACAAAGCACTCAGCCCCATGATCTTTCCCTATAACAAAGCACTCAGCCCCATGATCTATCCCTATAACAAAGCACTCAGCCCCATGATCTATCCCTATAACAAAGCACCCAGCCCCATGCTCTATCCCTATAACAAAGCACCCAGCCCCATGATCTATCCCTATAACAAAGCACTCAGCCCCATGATCTATCCCTATAACAAAGCACTCAGCCCCATGATCTTTCCCTATAACAAAGCACTCAGCCCCATGCTCTATCCCTATAACAAAGCACTGAGCCCCATGATCTATCCCTATAACAAAGCACTGAGCCCCATGATCTATCCCTATAACAAAGCACTCAGCCCCATGATCTATCCCTATAACAAAGCACCCAGCCCCATGCTCTATCCCTATAACAAAGCACCCAGCCCCATGCTCTATCCCTATAACAAAGCACCCAGCCCCATGATCTATCCCTATAACAAAGCACCCAGCCCCATGATCTATCCCTATAACAAAGCACCCAGCCCCATGATCTATCCCTATAACAAAGCACTCAGCCCCATGATCTATCCCTATAACAAAGCACTCAGCCCCATGATCTATCCCTATAACAAAGCACTCAGCCCCATGATCTATCCCTATAACAAAGCACCCAGCCCCATGCTCTATCCCTATAACAAAGCACTCAGCCCCATGATCTTTCCCTATAACAAAGCACTCAGCCCAATGATCTATCCCTATAACAAAGCACTCAGCCCCATGATCTATCCCTATAACAAAGCACTCAGCCCCATGCTCTATCCCTATAACAAAGCACTCAGCCCCATGCTCTATCCCTATAACAAAGCACTCAGCCCCATGATCTATCCCTATAACAAAGCACTCAGCCCCATGATCTTTCCCTATAACAAAGCACTCAGCCCCATGCTCTATCCCTATAACAAAGCACTCAGCCCCATGCTCTATCCCTATAACAAAGCACTCAGCCCCATGATCTTTCCCTATAACAAAGCACTCAGCCCCATGATCTATCCCTATAACAAAGCACTCAGCCCCATGATCTATCCCTATAACAAAGCACCCAGCCCCATGATCTATCCCTATAACAAAAAACCCACCCCCATGATCTATCCCTATAACAAAGCACTCAGCCCCATGATCTTTCCCTATAACAAAGCACTCAGCCCAATGATCTATCCCTATAACAAAGCACTCAGCCCCATGATCTATCCCTATAACAAAGCACTCAGCCCCATGCTCTATCCCTATAACAAAGCACTCAGCCCCATGATCTATCCCTATAACAAAGCACTCAGCCCCATGATCTTTCCCTATAACAAAGCACTCAGCCCAATGATCTATCCCTATAACAAAGCACTCAGCCCCATGATCTATCCCTATAACAAAGCACTCAGCCCCATGATCTATCCCTATAACAAAGCACTCAGCCCCATGATCTATCCCTATAACAAAGCACACAGCCCCATGATCTATCCCTATAACAAAGCACTCAGCCCCATGATCTATCCCTATAACAAAGCACCCAGCACCATGATCTAACCCTATAATAAAGCATCCAGCCCCATGATCTATCCCTATAACAAAGCACCCAGCACCATGATCTAACCCTATAATAAAGCATCCAGCCCCATGATCTATCCCTATAACAAAGCACTCAGCCCCATGATCTATCCCTATAACAAAGCACTCAGCCCCATGATCTTTCCCTATAACAAAGCACTCAGCCCCATGATCTTTCCCTATAACAAAGCACTCAGCCCCATGATCTATCCCTATAACAAAGCACTCAGCCCCATGATCTATCCCTATAACAAAGCACTCAGCCCCATGATCTTTCATTATAACAAAGCACCCAGCCCCATGCTCTATCCCTATAACAAAGCACTCAGCCCCATGCTCTATCCCTATAACAAAGCACTCAGCCCCATGCTCTATCCCTATAACAAAGCACCCAGCCCCATGATCTATCCCTATAACAAAGCACCCAGCCCCATGATTTATCCCTATAACAAAGCACTCAGCCCCATGATCTATCCCTATAACAAAGCACTCAGCCCCATGCTCTATCCCTATAACAAAGCACTCAGCCCCATGTTCTATCCCTATAACAAAGCACTCAGCCCCATGCTCTATCCCTATAACAAAGCACTCAGCCCCATGATCTTTCCCTATAACAAAGCACCCAGCCCCATGATCTATCCCTATATCAGTCACCTGTGGTATTTACTACAGCGAAAACTGGAAATGAAAATGACAGTTCCATGCGAAAACACTAAATAAATCACTGTCCCCAAACACTAAAAACTCTTCACACCACGAGGGATGTTTTATAAGGGAAGGGGGGCTTTTTATAAAAGAAGGCGGGCTGTACTATAAGGGAATGGGGGTGGGGCGGGGGCTGTATGATCCACTGCACAACCGAAATGGGGGTCAACAAATGTTAGCAAATGTTAGGGATATACTATATGAACATTCCCACCCCTTTCCACCGGAAACAAGCCCCAGAGCCTTCGTGACCCGCCGCCAGAGGGCAGGCTGACAAGTACCAGCTAACCAGCCCCAATTTATCTCGTAGAGGGCACTCGAGTCGACGTCTTGAGAGCCCCCGCTATCTTTTATTATCGCTAAATGGATGACTATATCAAAATAACAAACACACACAAAAAACGACCCCGGTCTAAAAAGAAATGTGGTTAATGCAGCCATACATCATGCCTGTGCAGTGTGTGAGCGACTCCAAGCGGTGACTCCATGACGCACGTCAGTGGGACTGGTATAGGCAGGCACACACAACACACAAAAACAATTCATACACCCATCTCCTCTTTCCCCTATCTTAATTGAAATAAAATCTCGAAATGGAAACAAGCGTTTAAGTTCTAACAATGCAATTTCACGCTATTCTTAAACGGAAGATTTGAAACACCAAGGGTAAAAATGAATATCATTTCAGCAGTGGCAGCCCTGGGATAATAAAACAGTTCAAACAAGGTTTCCACTGTACCGCTATCATTCAATTTATTTAATGTCCCTTATTAACATATAAAACGCAAGGAACAAAAAAAAAACAAAAAAAAACTTCCAAATGTACAGAAGGCATTTATATGAATCTAGCACTGACGGCTTTTGTTCTGTGTTATAAATTAGTTTACGTAATACTTTCTGAATGTTTTGCGAATCAGGCTGTAAAATGTTTAAAATGTTATTGCGTTCCCGTATAACCAACTCGATCATGGCAAAAACATTTTGGAGTCGGCAGAACAGTATAATCTCGCTGTCACGGCACGCCCGGGCTATCCGGTCAAAACGTCCCCAAGGCAGGGAGGTTAAAATGTCCCTGGCCATAGCGTTCACTGGGGAGAGGTGCATTTCATGATGAACGAGGGCTATAATACGGCCTGCTCACTAACGGGAGGTTAGACTGTATCTCAGACTGCCCACTAACGGGAGGTTAGAATGTATCTAAGACTGTACACTCACGGGAGGTTAGACCGTATCTAAGACCTCACACTAACGGGAGGTTAGACTGTATCTAAGACTGCACACTCACGGGAGGTTAGACTATATCTCAGCCTGCACACACACGGGAAGTTGGACTGTTTCTGGGAAAACACAAATACACCAGTCCATTGTAAATCAGCGTGGCGTTTGAGGGTTGGGCCACCTGGTGGCAGCTGTTATAGTGTCCAAAACCATACATTTCCAGGGACCACGCATGTGGATCTGTGCTTTAAGCCTTTGTGGGCACGAGGAGGGGTTTCGCCACACTCCCTCCTGCCCTCCCCCCCTGCCTCCCACCCTCGCCTTTCTCACAAACCCACCCCTCGTCTATCTACAAGCATCATATGTCGCCAGCCCTTGACATTTATAACCAAGTCTAATCCAGCTAATTTTCAGTCCGTTTCAAACATCAACACATGACGTAGGTGCACCAGTGTGCAGTCAGTAACAGGAAATGCCGCGGTGCAATAAAATAGTTTTTGAAACGCCAAGCTACATTTTTTCACGAAAGCCTTTTGGCCCAATAATTGGGATGTACTCATCAGGGATAGTTCCTGGACGGATTTCTGGGTTCCCGGATGGGCGGCATTTGTTGGGTATTTTTGTTGGGGGCGGGAAGCCTATTTTTCAAGGATTCCAAATATCTTGTTACACAAGACCAAGACCAAACGCTCAAGTCTTCCAAAATGTAAGGCCAAAAAAAAAAAAAAAAAAGAAATCTCAAAATTGTCAACTGTTAAAAAAAAAAAGAGTGTAAATAAACAAGCGAATTTTGTTATCGGTAAATTGAGACAGTTTATACTTGACGTGGCTGTTCAACACATCACATGAGACAGAGGGACTTGACGAACAAAGGAAATGCTCTACACACACTTAATATCGCTCGGTCGTGTCACAACACTCGCCCCCTTATCAGCTTATCAGTCCAACGACGCAATACAGGAAATTGATTGGCGCTTAGGAACAATCGGCGGGGACATGTTGACAAGTAAACACGGCTCTGATTGCTGATTCATTTCCTTCAACTATGCATTTCAACTGAATTACATACGACGTGTTTACGCCTGTTCCTTTTTTTTCCACCGCACCAGCTTGCCCGGCTAATTGGTGAGGCGATCAGGGCCAGGGGGCGGGGGCAAACGTGGCAGGCGAACCCACGACAACTGATCTAACGACAACTGATCCAGCGACAATTGATCCAATGATAACTCATCTAGTGACAATTGCTCTAACGACAACTCATCTAGCGACAAATGATCTAAACTTTCGAGCCCTATTTAATCAGCCCAAGGATTGCTGGCCCAGCAACTGACAGGGAAGAAAGCCCTTAGCAATAACAAAGATTAAGTGAATTTGCATTTGTGGAGAGCAATAAAGTCTCTGGGCCTGCTCTGTGTGAAGAGATCTTAACTGAACTACGAAGTTGTAACCAAGCCAAGGGATTACCACTCTTGTTACTCCGACAGGTGGGGGCAGCCCCCAAAGGGGTTGAAAGTGAGAATGTATATCAGTTTATTTATTTTATTAAGTCGACAAATAATTATAACTCCCCTTTCCCCTACAAAGAATTCTTTTGACAAAATAGATAAATTATCGTATTCTGTCCATTTAGACCAAAGGTTGGTTGGCCAACTATCGCTAGATCAATGGTCCGAATACCGCGACAGACACACCCATATCTAGTTGATCCCCCACTGATTTGTTTTGAAATTCACTTAAATCTTGCATGCAAAAACGAACATTTTACCATTTTTTTTGACTTGGTTAACTGCCACGTACAAGTAACGTGATGACCGAAAAAACCTTTATCAGAGCGAAAACGGTTTATCAATTACGCTTTAAAAATAAGACTTTTCATTTCAACTGAGTTACATACGATGTGTTTTCTCCACACAAGCATGCCCATAAAATAAGACTCCGCTGACAATTTTGTGCCCGTGGCAAACATTTTGCGCCCATTTCGAAAAAGTGCGCTGTGGAGAATTATTTTGCGCCCACGGGGCATCCAAATATCCCCACTGTCACAGTCAATCGCCGTTTCGGACACTGAAATACATGTAAATAGGGAATTTACTTCGAAACGTTTCTTCTAAGCAAGTTTTTCTGTACACACCGTTTTTTGCAGAGATTATAGAGTGGTTGGCACGTTTGAAATCCCCGAAGTTCATATTTTACCTGCGCGATGCACTAATGCATTTCCGCCCGGTGTCGTCGTTTCGCCAATCCCCAATCTGTACGGTAAAACAGTATGAGGCGGATGGGGTAGGAGAACCAAATTTGACATAAAAATACCTTAGAATGCCAAGTTAGTCCTCTACCCTCTTAGAAATTCACTTGCATTGTCTCTAAGATACTGAAATCTTGCCACTCCAGCACATACATAAGCTCCACATGTCACGCGAGCCTATGACACTGGTAATTCTTATAATGATTTGCATCTAAATAATCTAAAGAGTAATTTTTTTTTTTTGGAATGGCATGCATGTGGAAACAAGGTTCCATGAAAACTCGCTTTTCCCACTTCTACCCCAGTAACCTACTATCGTCCGCCAGACTTCAGTGGTTTTTTTGTGACAGCTTGACTGCAAGCGTTTTACTATTTTGCATGCTGAAATATTTTTAGACACACCTTCTTATTTTGCATAAAGTAACTTCTCGTGCTTCCCTCGCAAATTAAACGTGGTAAAATTACTCAAAAGTACTTTATTAACACGGTTCTTTACAAGTACGCGAGCGTAACTGATAGAAACTTTTACGGATTTCAGGGAACTGTACCTTGAAATACTCAGTGCAAATAGGTACTTCCGCTGGAGGAGGTCGAGCCAAATATTGCTAATACAAAACACAGAAAATTATATATATATATATATATATATATATATATATATATATATATATATATATATATATTGTTTCTAGGCTAAACAATACACAAGTCTGAGAAATAAAATGGCGCTTTATCAATCACCAACGATACAAAACTGTGTCGCAGAAACCAAGATGGCGACATCAACACAAAACTACTGATCACTCCGGCCAGTTTGGTGAACATTATTCTTGGACAACACAGAAATATTGTGAGATATACTCTCCCAAGTATGTGGCCATAAAGTGCAACATGTACAGGTGAAATGTCACATTCTATGGCCATTACCGATTTTGAGTCTCCTGTTACAATTTATCCACAGGACATCCACAAATCTACCGCATTACTTGGCATTTGTTTACATCCAGAGAGCATGGTTTATCTCATGAAAAGTTACAGTAAATTTTGTAATTATTCACCAAAAACTTTTAAACTGGTGTTCAAAAGAATGGAAGAAATTAAAAGTTAACTACACTGGCCAGTGTTTTTGTTAAAACAAAAACGGATGTCTCCCCCGCCCTCCAATCAGTCACGTGGAGAAAAATTCTTTGCTTAAAAGTACAACATAGGCGAGCCCAAAAATTGAAAAAAATCGCCAAAAATACATCTTTACAGAAAACGAATGAAGAAAAACTTCGCAGTAAACATTTCCACTACATATGCGTTCTTCTTGCCATGTTTCAGCCCAATGGAACAAACTGTTTCGGAGATATCGCAACAATATGGCCCAAAAAGTTAAAAACCAAAAATTTAAAAATTCGCCAAAAATACATTTTCAGCGGAAATGAAGAAAACGTCGCAGTAAACATTTGCACTATATGTGTGTTGTTCTTGCCACGTTTCAGCCTAATCCAACAAACTGTTTCGGAGACATCGCAACAATATGACCCAAAAAAGTTAAAAACAAAAATTTAAAAATTCGCCAAAAATACATTTTCAGCGGAAATGAAGAAAACGTCGCAGTAAACATTTGCACTATATGTGTGTTGTTCTTGCCACGTTTCAGCCTAATCCAACAAACTGTTTCGGAGACATCGCAACAATATGACCCAAAAAAGTTTAAAAACAAAAATTTAAAAATTTAAAAATTCGCCAAAAATACATTTTCAGCGGAAATGAAGAAAAACTTGGCACTGTACATGTGTGTTCTTCTTGCCTTAGGGGAGACATATAAATATTGTGGGTGTACGGAATAAATTTATACCAAATTCTGAATCTATCAATTATTCGAGCATATATTTTACAGATAATCACTAATACTTTTATTTAAAATTTGGTCACTTACATTTAGTCACACAATATATAAAGTACGTAAGAGGAAACAAAAGTTTGACATGCGAGTGAGGAAGTTTAACTTTTCTGCACTTTAACGAAAACAAATAAAAGATATGCAGATCATTAAAAATTTTGCCAAAATATTTTGTGCATAAACTTACATTAAATGTTTGAATAGGGAATAGTATGCGAGATTCGCGTCTCAGAACACATGAAGTTGACCCTATTCAAAAAGCTCCGTAGCTCTGACAGAGAGATACACTAAGTTATTTGAGTCAGTTAATAAATGCTCAACGTGTCATTTCACTAACATAGCACCAATGTCTTCTGACGACATATTACAAAGTAATGGGCAATATTCAATACTGGTACTTTCTGCTGTATTTAAAAATATTGCGAATACTTCTTCGTAAATCTGCCAGGACTTGTTGGGCGATAATACAGAACCCCGTTGTTCTAAGGGACCATCTAAAGAAATGAATGTTTCTTACAGAATATCGGAGATGTCACAAAATGAAACATTTAAAAATACTTACCCCTTCTCTGTATGTAACATCAGGCAAATCCAAATGTTGACAAGGTGTGTGTTGACCTAAGAATTCACTGAAATCTTTAATTTCTTGATCAAACCTCTCAAGCGATGTTCGATCCGCCATCCTGTCACTTGTCAACTCGATTGTCACTGTGAAGCAAAGACATCCCGAAAACACTTTTTAAAAGTTCAGAACGAAACTTTTGTTCGAACCGTCCACTGTTGTTTTTATTAAGAAGAACAAAAAGAAGAAGAAAAGTGATTGCTGAGCGGTATCGCTTCTATATGCACCCCCAACTCACATCTGAGATGGTGACGGACTACGTATGAGTGTTTCAGAAGCTGAGTGAACACTGCGAGTTAGCTGGCAGGCTGGCAGAGCATTTAAGGGAACAGTTTGTTGTCGAATAAAGAACAAACACAAGCTAAGGGACAGATGTCAGAGAAGAACCTAATGTACAAGACAGACAAGATATAGTCATTGCTATGGAAATAGCCATGGAAGATGTGTCCGAAATTTAAGGAACGGTAGCCAGCGTCAAAACAGTTGAGGAAATCAATATTTGAGGTGTGAAAGAGACAACCACAGTACCGATAATTAGCGTTTTAAGGACAACTGCGGTAAAAAGTTGATATTAAGCGTAGATGCATGCGAAATATAAGTCAAAGCCATGAAAAATGCCAAATTAGGATCATGAGCTGGAATAGTCCAAGGGATATGGCAGTACTTACGGTTCAGATCTAGTTTGCAAAGAAGTTTCTGTGATGTAAACAATACCAGAGATTGGAAAATGACGAATTTACAATCAGTCCTAAAATAAATAGTAAACCAACCAAGATAGAGGTTGATACTGGATCTGCCCTATCGATAATCTCGATATCGATATCAACCCAGTCTTAGAAAAAACGATTGAGGGAAATAAACGCGATGTTCAAGACCTACACAAGCCAGCGTGTTCAAAGATTATGTCACTGTGCCCGTGGAATAGGATGGTCAGAATTGCAGTTTGCGTTTGTTCTTCAGGGCGGAAGTCCATTGTTGTTTGTAAAGGATTGGTTAAACCACATTGTTGTGTATATATATGAAATCAGTTACTTCCCGTTGTAAATAAAACATGGTGGCATATAGCGTTAGCGTCTATTTAAATTTTATGGAGTGTTTCCACGTAACCACCTCGCATACAGAACAAATGGCGAAGAGCAAAATGCTTTGCAATGTACCAAGGAGGTTATGAAGATCCGGTAGAAAAGTAAGACACAGAGGATAGTGCCCAAGATGAAAAAGTGAGTATTTGCTAAAGTTGACTCCTGGAGTCCCTTTGACGAGGGAGCTGTATAAAGAGAGGCTAGAGCAGTATTTCATTGCCAACGACGTGGTCGATGAGAAAAAAATTGTTGTGACTCTTGGTCTGATTGGCGGGAAAACCTATTCCTTGCTACATAGCCTGTGCTCAGAGGACAAGCCATCGACCAGAACGTTCGAGCAAATTGGCGAGTTGCTGCAGGAGCATCTCAGTCCCAAGTCCAACGTGAAAGCAGAGAGATACCGGTTCTACAAGCGTCAACAACAGACGGGTGAGTAGGTGACATATTACGTGGATGTCCTCCAGATGTTGAGTGAGCACTGAGAATTAGACTAACGGCTGGCAGAACATCTCAGAGATCAACTGGTATGTGGTATAAAGAATGTTCCGAAAATATTGTTATCAGCGAAGAATTTGACTTACCAGAAGCCAAGGAATGAAAATGGCTATGAAGGATGCATCAGAGATCAAAAGAGCATCGACAAGTGTTAACAAGTTACAGAAGAAAGGTGGAAATCGTTGCTTCAGGTGCAGAAGGAATGGCCATGGTCCCGAGGATTGCCGTTTTAAGGGCGAGAAATGCTACAACTGCGGTAAGAAAGGCCACATTAAGAGAAGATGCAAGGGAGGAAACCCCGTAAGTCTACTTCTGAAGGCAACAAGATCGGAACAGACCAGTTAAAGAAGCGAAAACGAAAGGAGGAAGTTTTCTATGCTGCGACAATGAAATGACCACTGAAGGTGAGGAATCGAATGTCGACAGCACTTCCTATTCAGATTTCGGCTATACGGAAGTTGTTTGCGATGTAAACAACACTAGCGAGAACAAACGTGCATCCACTACGATCAGTCCTAAAAGCTGTGAAAATGGAGTTTGAAACAGGATCTGCGCTTTCGATAATATCGAAAGGGATTACCAGCCCCAACTTCGTAAATTACGGCTGCGGAGAACAACTGTTTTGAAGACCAATACTGGAGAATGTGTAAGGTCAGGGGGATACGTAACTGTTCTGGTGAAACACGAAGGTAAGGAATATTGTTTGCGGCTGTATATTCTTCACGGGGGAGGCCCACCTTTATTCGGTAGAGATTGGCTCCGACACATCAAGTTAAATTGGCACTAAATCCAGTCCATACGGCTCACTCAAGGCAAGAAGAAATTAGACCATCTTCTGGAAAAGTACAGTGAGTGTTTCAGCAAAGACCTAGGTGAGCTGAAAGGAATAACTGTGAAGTTGCACCTCAAGGAAGGAGCTACCCCTAAATTGTGCAAACCCAGACAGGTCCCATTTGCAATGAAGGACAAGGTCAACAAGGAATGATACAACATGGTGAGTAAAGGAATCCTTTCACCGGTAGAATGGAGTGATTGGGCTGCAACCATTGTCCCAATTCTGAAGAAAGACGGATCTGTCAATATATGCGGGGATTATAAGGTCTCTGCCAATCCACAGCTCAACGTTGACTCGTACCCATTGCCTACGTTTGATAGCATGTTAGCAACATTGGTAGGTGGAGAGAATTTTCAAAACTAGACCTCAAAACGGCGTATTTTTAAATGGTAGTGGACGAGAAATCGAACAAATACCTGACTCAACACCCAGACATTTTGTTTTCAACCGCCTGGTGTATGGTATTTCCCCAGCTGCATCCATTTGACAACGCGCAATTGAACAATTTTAAGTATCAAAAGCGTTCAGTGTATTTTGGACGATATGATAATCACCAGTTCAGGCGATGACGATCACCTACGCACCCTCGAGAAAGTATTTCAACGATTAATCGAATACGATCTTAAAGTCAACCCCGACAAATGTGAATTTTTTAAAGATTCCATTGAATTTTGTGCCTATATCGTCGACAAAGACGGAATACACAAGACCGATTAAAAAATCAAGGCAGTTACGGATGCGCCAGCTCCGATTAAAATATTTCTGAATTACGAAGCTGGGTCACCCTGGTGAAGTGCTACCACCACTTCCTACCCACCTTGTCCACAATACTACATAAATTGCACAAGTTGCTCCACAAAAATCAGAAATGGCTATGAATAGACACATGCTAAACGGCCTTCAAGAAAACGAAAGATCTCACCACATCTGATCTCGTTTTAGCCCATTATGATCCGAAATTGCCGCTTCGACTGCCCTGTGACGCATCATCGAAAGGTATTTCTGGTGTTATTTCACATATCTACCCATTAGTTTGCATCTCGGAGACTGTCGAAAGCTGAATAAAATTATTGTCAAACCGATCGAGAGGCCCTCAGCATTGTTTGAAGCATCAAGAAAGTCAACCAGTATCTGTTTGTCTGAAAATTTACTCTGGTTACCGACTGCAAAGTTTTGGTTTCTGTCTTCAATCCCAATAAAGGCATTTCACAAGTGAACACGCCAACGCTGACGGTTTAAGTAGAATACCCCTACCGGTAGGCCAGAAAAAATTCATCAGAAGATAGAGCAATATTCTACGCTGCCTTACACGACAACTTCTGTATTTCATTCAAGCAAATTGCCCAGGCAGCATCAAAAGACCAGGTATTGTCACGAGTTTACGAGTTTACAAGAAATGGCTGGCCAGCAAAAGTTGAAGAAAATCTTCCCCTTATCATTCACACGAATCAGAATTACCCATTTCACAAGAGTGTCTACTGATTGGAAACAGAGTTGTTATTCCAGAAAACTTCCAGATAATCTTCCTGCAAGAACTCCATAGTGCCCATCCTGGTAAAGTAAAAATGAAAACAATGGCTAGATCGTACATTTGGTGTCCCAATATCGACAGAGATATCGAAATGCAAGCGAAAATGTGCCCAAGTTGCTTAGAGATAAGCAAAACTGTAACAAGAGCTACAGTTCACCCTTGGGAATGGCCATGTCATCCATGGAAAAGATCCACATCGATTTCGTAGGACCTTTTCAAGGCCACATGTTCATCATAATAGTCGACTCACACTCCAGATGGCCAGAGGTATGGATTATGAAAAAAGTCACCGTCCCGGAAAATGTCAAAGTACTTCAAGAATTGTTTAGCGCCTACTGAATTTGTGATGTTATCTGTACAGACGATGGTACAACATTCCATTCACAAAACTACGAGCCCTTCTATCGCGAAATGGTTTAGCAAAGCGTATGGTTCAAATTCTCAAATCTAGTCTCAAGTCGATGAAGCGCAAGCCTCGTTCCATGCATGAGAAAGTAGCAAAATTTCTACTGATGTATCGCTCAACTAAAAACGCAACTACCAACGAGACCCCGCCATCGTTATTCATAGGGCGTGAAATCAAAACCCAATTTACGTAACATAATAATAATAATAATAGTGAGTTTTTATATACCGAATTTTCAGACAACCTGCTCAAACCGGTCTTACATTGTGCGCATACATGTATATAATTATTGATTACAATTTTTTAAACTCAGGATTATTATAATTTCGACGTGCCCATATAGTTACCCTGAAATTCCTATCTACATTTTTATTTGTGGGACGACAAAATCAAAACTCGACTTGGTTTGTTGAAACCCAATCTCAAAGATATCGTCTAATTAAATGAAAACATCAAAGACCAAATCACCGGAAAATCTTACAGTGTTGGGCAGGAATTGCTCGTACGTGATTACCGACAGAAACACAAACTGGATATTCGGTACGAAGTCTCTATGGGCAATATTATTTGGACACACCATGTTGATAAGATCCGCCCTTCACAACACCCAATTGAAGAAGATCAAAACCGAGCGATCATGCTCCCAAGCCAAGAGTCACCGTGCCAGTATCGAGTACTGACCGAGCTACGATGCCAAGTAGCAAAGCGCCATCTAGCAAAAGTTCTAGTCCTATAATTAAACCAGTTAGCGATAAAACCTATGACTTCTCGTAGATATACTGTGAAAGTTCAAATTCCAGTATTTTTCCCGAACACTTCAAACACCATTTCTCCCTTTGAAATAAAAAATGATAGCCCAGAGCCAAACAAGTATGGAATTGAAGACTAACTTCGATGTTTTGTGTCGATCCGTTTAGTTATGTCACAGTATCTGGTAAAGTTTTGATGTTATTTATTTATTTATTTAATATTTATTTATTTAATTTTTAATTTCTTTTTTTTTTTGCTGTTATGCAAGTGCTGCGTTTATTATAGTTTGCAGCAACGTCAAAGGTACGGTAAATTTACAGTTGAAGTTTTCAGCCGCTGTAATTTAGTGTGATGAATATAATCACGTTTGGAAATTAAACTTCGCTTTTAAATACTTTCTTTATTAGGTAAGCATAAAATCTAAGCCTAACGTACGTTTCGTGAAGAATCTTAGACGTAACTGATTTTTGCTTAAATAACTTTAGAGATAGGTATTTAGTTGCTTAACAGACTAGTTTGAATGATTTGTGAATGCAGTTTAAGCCGACAGTTAAATATTTAATTTATTCTTGTGTCGCCCCCATTACCAATAATATGGAAAAAAGTAAATACTCAAATTGTCCAGCTGATAATTAATTTCATCATGCTTAGTTTAAGATGCATTTCTGAAGACACAATTTTGCCTTATTCTATAATGAGATAAAGAATAAATCTTAAGTTGGTAGCAGAACAGCCCTAATTCACAGTGAAATCTAACTCAATAGTTTAAAGTATTAGTCTTAGATAAGAGGGTGAGGAGGTGTCATGTTGCCCTTTTGAGTGCGACACCAACAGCATGTGGAGTTGAACATAAATAGACATGCAGGAAAAATAAACAATCTATCAGTACGTCTTGATACAGTTCCACAAAGCCGCCTCGCACAGTTGTGATCTTATAAAAAAGAACTTTAAAATAACTAGAAATATATCTTAGTTGCTTTACAAATTCAGTAATACACTTTACTATGAAATTATATATTTTTAAACTGAAAAAGCTGTTTTTCAAGGCCAATCAGTATTTGTTTTTCATTACTATTTGCTTAAGATACCTGCACCACATATTAGATAAATTAACAATGTGCGATATATACGAACTGTAATATATATGAATGGCGAGAGTTTGAAAAAAAACTTGAATATAACCTAAACCTTTTGAACAACAACAACAACAACAATAATAATAATAATAATAATAATAATAATAATAATAATAATAATAATAATAATAATAATAATAATAATAATAATAATAATAATAATAATAATAATAATAATAATAATAATAATAATAATAATAATAATAATAATAATAATAATAATAATAATAATAATAATAATAATAATAATAAATCTACTAAAATATGAATTATTAAGTTCTTTTACATATAAATTAGTGTATAAAGTTGCATTTAGTACAAAGTGCGGGAATCACAATAGCACGCCAATACATACATATATATAATTCTTATGTCTGTATATTTTTCTGTGTAAAGCCTAAATGTATATTTTAAATATCGCATCTTATGTAAAAACAGAACTATCATCAGTCATTCCCGCATTTACGTCACACGATGGCTTTTTAACGTTCTTAATATTTACGTCTTGGCCTAATTCTTCTGTAGCTTTTAAACCAGCTGCATTGTTCATTCGAGGTGCACGATGCAATAGAAAATCATCTGTCACATTAGCCACATATAATAATGATAATAATAACAACAACAAGAACAATAATAATAATAATAATAATAATAATAATAATAATAATAATAATAATAATAATAATAATAATAATAATAATAATAATAATAATAATAGTACTTGTGTGAAACAATTGGTTTCAGCTGAGTTCGGCATGGACCTGTATTATGAAAAGACGTCCAAACACTGCAAGCCCAAGAGCCAAACTGTTTTTCTTTTCTTTTTTTAATATTCTGAATTATGTAGGTGTGCGAAATACGTGCGTGTGCGCAATATCGTTACGCACACCTACGTGATACGCAACAGCAATTGCCCAGCATTCCGCCGCACCGGGACTGCAGTTTGTAAACAACAGTGTTTTCGGTGCGGAACTAAATAGACAAACAAGTTAATAAATTGTAGTAAATGCCAGTTCTTCACATTTGAATAAAATATCCGTGGAAAATGTCGTGGTAAAATTTTAGAACTGATTTTATCAAAGTTGTGGGATTTATTGATAAGGATACTATGACATGAAACGGCAGATATGGTAGATACTTAGACATAAATGCCTATAAAAAGCTACCTTGCATTTTATATAAACGCTTAACCCAAACAATTTTGTGTATTTAAGAAACTTGATAGGTGTAGTTTCCGTAGTCCACCCTTACTGTACTCTTGTATAAGTATTGCATTTTGTGTCGTATGTTGTTTCTTTCCCCACATAAATTGTTTTAGGCCTCCATAGATTTAATCGCGAAACCATTTTGGATTGTTCGTAATATTTATAATGTATATTAGTTTAGGGATTGCTAATTGTTTTTATGATAGTTATATTACCTTTTATATAACCGCGTCCTTCGGTCCAAGGTTTTTTTTTAAATTGAAATCTTGCAATTTAAAGCGCAAGTTTAGCTCTGCCATTTCGTCGACATCATTATAATAATACATGCTCAATGATTTAATTGGACCTTAGTCCATATTAATATAAAAGTTTGTGGTATAACTATATAACCATATCTTTGATTTTCCTTACCAACTTGCATTATTTATGTTTTAACTTTTAAACCGGAATAATAGTAACAGAAAGAGAATACATTGAGAGCATTTCTACAGTATCAGGTGTCATTTTAGTTAAATCATCCGCAAATGGAATTAGTGCAACTATTATTTAATCTATTTTTACTCCTTTTATATGTTTATTCTCTAGGATGGTTAAGGCTAAATTTCATTTACTAACATAAGCAGAAGTCCCGACAAAGAGTCACCTTGACGTACTCCATTATAAATCTTGAAGTACCTACATTCTTAACCAATATTTAGGGTGCAACTTTCTATATCTTTGGACATGGTTTTAATTCATTGTTAACATGGATATTGTTTACAATTTGGAATTTGCAGTCTTACACAAGCTTTCAGACAACACTTTAATACTATTTGCTCCATTATTTTCGATATATTTTCTTTCTGGTTTAAGATAAAAGTTTTTTGCGTTTCGATTGAAAATTTAAGCCATATTCTGTCGGTTGGTAAAGCAAGTCACATGTAAAAATAATAGTTGTTTGTAAAGAACTTTCTCATTCTATATTGACATATTTTGTTCATTTGTTAGTGAAAGATTTAGTATATACCATTTATTATTACCCAGGTGCCACTTTGTATCATATGTGTTGCCGTGTGTGTTCATAGAAAGAGTGGAAAGGGTGGACGTAATGTTGAGGAAAGACGAGATTCTCGCCAAATTTGCTAAAAAGGGTTGCTTTCATTCAGTATTCCGTCTTTCCCACAAAAAGAACTGTTCTCTGTGTTTGGTTAAATTGTTAGTATTTTAATTAATTAATTTAATTAATTAGCACTTCGATCTTACAGGCGGTTTCAGAAAGTCATGTACATTCATGGCAACCAGTTGATACGCGGGTGGCTCCCCGGAATTATTGTATCTGGCCCTTGTGCAATCGGAAATGTGTTTCGTACTGCCTTAATAACATTTGAGCATGGGCATATATTTCAGTATCTATAAGTTTGTGTTTAAGTTTCTTTAAGGTATTGTCCGTTGCGTTTACCTCTTATTTGTATATAACAATGATATCATTTTATACCGTTTTTATGTAAAGCTCAATGCGATTTACGCGTTATAACCCCTGGCCTTTCGTGTACATATGTACTCCTGTTTAATAGGTCGGCAGCTTACTAATTACACTTGGCGCTCAGTCTCCGTCTTGTTACATGCGTTATTGATTGAAGTACCTGTACCAGTACACTTTTGGGAATAAATTTAGAGAAAGGTTTACCCAAGTGAGGTTCATTATCTGGAGAGAACCCACCTAGGTGATTTTAAATGTCTGGAGAGAATTTATCTAAGTGAAGTTCTTTGTGGACGTAACGGCACGTGCGCTAGTAGCTCTACAGCATGTAATGATGCAATTACTTTCCAAACTACGTCATACCCGAGAACGAACTCTGCAGTTAGCTCAGCAAATGAACGATAATAACTTGGGATCATAAGGTAAAAAATAACAGTTTTATGTACTGGATTATGATATCTTTCAGTCAAAACTAAACGTGTAATAAGTGGGCTTTATTTTCATACACCAAATTTCATTTTCAAGACAATTCTATGCTACCCTGTGTGTAGCAGTTAACACTCAGACTGTCTTTAATATAAATCTCCTCTATACAAGCAGTGTTTTTAAATATATCAATGCCTTCGCATCCTTAACATTTCTATTTACTGTGACGTAAATCGATATACGTAAAATGCAACCCTAACTAGCTACAGTGTGAAAGAATCTCCGCCATTCAAGAATACTTGTTATACTCCGTTTTGCTTTATTATTGCAATATGCCATTTCTTTACAGAATAAAAAGTCCTACCGGAAAATTCAAGCTAGACTGTAATAATATAATGAGTCAACGAGATCAATACTATTTAGCCGAATACCTAGAATTCATTACCATACAATACCGTGTCTATATATTTTTTGGACTCGGTCTTCCACCTACCCAAACGACAGACTTTTTGAGAATCACAACCCCCACCCCTAGAAACAAAAAGTGGCTTCCCGAGGGACGATAATTCTTAGCACTACAAACCGAACTGGCCGATCCGAGCATCACAATGCAGTCCCGAAGGATATTAGCAACCAAACGCACATATTTGACAAAACAAGTACAGTGAATGAAAAACCGTAGACTGACATTAAGTCCGAAAGGCAGTACCTTTCAAACGTAATAACCATCCAATCATTCCCAAAAAGATTGTATGTTGGAACCCGCAAGTCAGGTTAATAGAAATTAACTTGTCATTAGGCCCAAAATATTTGTAAACAGTATCTATATCTTCGTTTTTGAAATAGCTGGCGAAGATCTATTATAAATTTTTTTTTTTGCTTTCCTTAGGAACGCTACTAATGTCCTTGACGCATTGAGACACACATTTTTCGCAATAATGCACCTCTATGTAAAAGATATTGGGACCCGGAATCAACGAAGTCTTCTTGTGGGTTGCCAAAATTTGATTTTGATTCTCAAAACAACAGTCCATGTTGTTTTTCAAACTTCCCACAAATACCACACAATGTCATTACTGCCATGTTTATTTAGAAACTGGTTTGCTGACATTTGTTGGTAAAATTAGAGCCCTTTCCATGGTAAATATCCGTGCAAATTACCTCTGTAACTGCACTGACAACGGAAAGGTAGTTCGCGAAGTACAGGTTGTACTTGTGCAGCAGCAGAAATAGTCGCAGATGACTGGCATTTGCAGCTTTTTAAAGCTTATCTACGTTTAAAACATAAAATACGCTGTGGCTGATCCAAACAAAGCTGGGACTAAAAACTACTTTTTCTTCTCTTTAGTACTGCAACCAAATTACTGAGATTACCCAATTCATAAGTTTTTGTCTTATTTTTGCACTCTCTAGTCCTTCAACTGACCGTTCTTACTTGCGCAAGTTCGTATGACAGATACGTTTTAAAAATAAATATAACCTTTTCACCAAATACATATTGCTTTTTTTATATCTCGATTAAGTTTATTTTTCATTCTATGCAATAAATTAGACACTCGGACATAGGCACTTGGGACTGACAAGAGAGAGCAGACATATATCCACAAATCAAACTATTAGTTAAGTAAACAATTAACTTGTTTCTCATCTCCCGACTGGGTCACAAAAAATTGAATTTTGAAGTACAAAAATATCTGGAAGGCAAAAGAAATTTTTGGCTTTTCAGTGAACAAATTTATCTTAACCTTTTCATTATCTTGCAAGAAACATTTTAAACCCTTCGAAATTTTAAATGAAAAAACGATAATATAGTGTTCTGTGATTTGTACGTTTTATAAAACCAGTCATCCATATTTGTATACAAAAGCCAAAATAATGAGGGGCTATCACAATTTTAACGCATCTACGACTGGCTGGCTTTCGCGAAAATACATAGAAAAGGTTATGTAAAATCTGATAGAGAAAGATGACCATTTTTCTTCGCGGCCTGATCATATTTCTCAAATTTGTTGAATTCAAAGTTTACTGTGACTGCCTTAAGCATGCATCACCGCGATGCAACTTTCCGCTTCACGCCGTCAGTCGTATCCTCTCCAATCCAAACACATCTCCTCACACGCTTTTTCATATATAAGAAACTGATTTGTATTTACCTATAATTTGCTGAAACGTTTTAAGGTTTATACCTGTCGGGTTAAATTAGGTCTGAAGAAATTTTATAAAAGCGTACAAAGGCAGTGAAGTTCTATTTTACTAGAAACATATTCTAACGTAGGCTGTAAAGGAAGCAGAATACTATTAAAAACATTTTTTAAAAGCTCTGGTGGTGGCTTAAATTTTAATGTGCGTATAAGAGCACATTATGAAAATAAGAGCTTCGATGTTTTAACTATCATTTCTCTACATTTTATCTAAATAACTACACACAACGCATCCCTCGGAAAGGTGAGAAAGTACGAATTAGCTTATATTTTAATCACATTGCTTTTTATGAGATGTGAAACGCTGACAGGCAATTGTACCTTGATTTATAGCTATTTTAAATCTTTTATTCAGACCCGTCTGAATACCAATGACTCAATGATATCTTTCTTTTGAGCCTTATCGAGTCAGGAAAATCCGTTTATATACCGCCCCATGCTAATACAACATACAACGCACTCTTTATGAAATGTTCATAGAAACAAACAATATAACACAATATAATTGTAATTGTTTTATCACACATATATTTGTTTAGCGAAATAAAGAGAAAGCCTAGTCGAATTCCTGGGTAAAGATGAAACAAAACGACAAGCTCCTAAATTACCTAAATGTTGAAAATTAAACAGACATCACGTCAGCTTAATTCGGTTGGAACACTTAGTCTTCCCTTGCGTTGCTATAGTGGAATGCCCTAACTCTGTTTGTCCAGTAAATATTCTTACGTCGATATGACGCTGTGATGCCGACCCGACACAACCGCAACATTAAATATGGTTGCAATTTGGTTGTGACTTGGTCGCGGCCATACATCAACGTCTAAGCGACATCTTGTATAGATGTAGAAAAAGCGACGTAGTTCGGGATCACAACCAAACCAGATTCTCATTGTATTATTGCTCAACGGAAATGGAAGCTGGATGACCAAACAGTGGGGATATCTTGATGGAGGGTTACTAATACACCTTATGATTATCACTTTCTAGATCGAGATTATAGATTAACATTTTTCCGAAGTCTATACAACAACGGGAAATGGGCGTTGTTTCCACTTATATTTGCAGCCTATTCGCAACGTTGCTCAGACGATAGATAATCGACGTCTATGCAACGTCGGCAGGCAGACGTTGTTTAGACTTACATATTCAACCAAACCCCGACGTCGATCCAAAGTCGAGTGCGACGTCTATCCAACGTTGATTCAACGTCCTGTCAAATTGCAAAGACTGAATTTGTAGGATGAATAGTTTTGTTTTCTGAAATATATCCGTTTATATACTATAATGGCCAATTATAGTCCAAAAGGAGCAAATTGCTGAAATCCTACTGAACCCCTGAGATCATTTTAAAAACCTTTACATTTAAGAAAATGTTGACCCATAACTGCAATAAGAGTAGCATTTTTTGTTTAATCTGGCTGTTTTTGACCAATATTTTTCCCTAATCGCCAAACAATATGAAAGCCTAGTAAAGAAACTCCTGATGTAAACTCCTATCACATTTCAAATTGATAGGGCTGGATTTGTAGTCAGAGTAGCATTTTTATTAAATTTAGCCTTTTTGGCCAATATTTTGGCCCGTTTCGCCAAAACGAGGAAACAAAATACGAAACTTCCGTTGTATATTCCGGTCATATGTCAGGGATTGGGCAGGATTTGTAGTATGAGTAGAAGTTTTTTGTGTTTATCTTAAATTTGTTCTAATATTACAACCTGAAGGACAATGGATAAGGGATGGGATTATAAATGTGGAATAGACGGATGGGGCACAAGGCAACTTTTATTATTCCCAGTTGGAACCTTCATCTCCAATTGGGAATAAGCTTGTAGTTATTCTGGAAGTATCTTCCTTTTCCCCATTTTTGTTGTTTGTCTGGTTTTCAGACAACTTCTTTGTACTATTTGATGCAAGAAGGTGAAATTTAGATACAAATGTGGAGAGTGGGAAGGTTTCGCCAAATCCGCAAATTTATTTGACCTTGACCGTCGGGATCATAGTTAGATTGAAGCTAAAGCCATTTTTTCTTCAAAATGGTTTCCAGAAAATCCCTAGCCTATTAGCCAGAAGAGCATAAATTTGGTACACTGATAGACAATAATAAAATATCGCTTAAACTCAAATTAATTTGACATTGCCCAAAAGGTCAAGGTCAAAGGCAACTGTCACATGACCTCGTGTACTGATGACAACAAAACGAGTAATCTCGAAAATGATTAGAAATAGAGTGATTCTGAGCTTGACCTATTAGGTCATAATGAAACACAAACATTTCCTTCTTGTTTTCCAAGGGGGTCAATCCGCTATTCCGAATTTGGCCTAGTTTCACATGTATTTTACTACACATTCCATATAAACCTAGATAATTGTTTGCATAAGGTGGGTCATATACATGCCATCAAGACATTGTTCATATATGGTGCTGTGATGATGCTGTTTTGTTCTTAAGCTGGACCTGCATTTTGGAATCAATGTCGATAAATTTACAGGAGCATTGTAGGAGCTCAATTAAGGTCACACTTCATATTTAAGATTCGAGTTTTGTTTAAAAATCTATTAATTAATTCATTGATAAAAATTGCAAACATAAAGTAGTTTCATTATGTCAATTCGCATTTCACTACAGCATCGTTAATCAACCCTAGCCCACGCGTGTGCTTTCTGGTATCAGAGCATCTATATTGCTGGAATGACATTATTCACAGGGTACACCCAATGACCTTAAACTATTAAGCGTACAAACGCAAAGCCATTGTGTATAACAAAATCTCTTTATTCAAAATTATATGAAAATAATGTTCTTCTAATGCTCGCCATTATATTAAGTGGCCACTTTAAGGAACATGCATTTCCTTCGATGAAGAGTTAGTTAAAAAGAGGAACTGACTTTTTCCTCATAAATCTTTTCCTTCACGAACACCATAGTATCTAGTTTTTTCTGTTCCTCAAAATTTGCTCTCTGGTTTATCCATAGCAGGCAAAATATTAAAATTATTGATTTTTGTTATTGGAAGCTTGTAACTAGCGGATAAAACAAAAACACCTTTATGATCTTTAATGAATTTATTGACTGCTCAAGCATTTATCATGATCTGTGGTTACATATTAATGGTGAAAGAGGCTGGAAAGAATAGTAGAAAGTAAAGGAAAAAGAAACTGATACAGGAAACGAAATATCAAGCTAGTAGTCTGGTCGTTATTAGATTTTATTAGTTTTTAAAACATTGTTGATAATTTTTCCATTGTCTTCAGCGTGTCTTCAGGGTTACAAAGCTATGCTTCAATCCATTATCAGAAAGGTATCTTAAGTTGGCCCATTCGTATGCTTTCTCATTCAAAGACACAAGAGTCCCTTGCGAAAAGGTTTAGTGAACGTTTAATCTGTGAGCTCGTATAAGATGTGGCGGTCTGGATTCGAACTGGAGATCCTTCGCTTACCTGTCAGGTGTCTTAACCGACACACAACTGAGTTGAACTGACGGAATGAAACATTTAAAAAATTTATTCCACATATTTCCAATAATGATTAGTAATTCCGGAACAGCCCTGACGAAATCATGACAGTATCTAAAATGCCATTATTTTTCACTAATTTCATTTTCAGATTAAACCGCTCATTTGGTACAGCATATTCTATTTGTTAGTATTGAGCTATTTTGGTCTCTCATCACAAGTATCCGCTTTTGGGTCTATCCTTGTCATCTTCTGTCCAAGATTTCTAAAGTGATGGATTAATACTAGCCATTTGCTTTAATGGAGTGATTCCTTTACCTATTAAATTCAAGGAGTATATTACGCTGTGAGTTATTAATGGTTGACATTTCTTTTCATATTAGCTGTGTGTTATGTTTAAAACAAAAGATATTATAATTAGCCTGAAACAATTGAAACAAACTTAATATTTCTCACAACACAAACAACATCACGTAATGTGGTTTAAATAAGATAAATCATTCAAAGTAGTTGATCCATGAAACATAATGAATCTCGGATGGCTATGCCACCCACCCTCCGTGTATTATTTTTCACGAATCAACTCCTATTCATGGTTTATATACAACAGAAAACATGACAATGTTTCAACAGAATCCTGTTTTATATCAGTTGAAAGATGAAAAGCAGTGTGTTCTGTCCCGACAAAATTTTAGCGGGTATTATACGTGTGTAAAATACGTGGGTAAAATGGGCAAGTTAGGTGTAATATACGTATATTTTGGCCATTTTGCTCATCGATAATGCGCATGAAATACGCAAATTTCCCACGTAAAAATTTACACGCATTTTATACGCAATTTACACGTAATTCCCATCAATAATTAAACGCCTTTTACACGTGTTTTTTCCACGGATATTAGACGGATTTTACGCATTTTTTAAACTTATTTTATATGCATTTCAGAGTTTGTTCACAAATGTCCCACATGGGGACTATACATAATATATGTAGGTATTTCCACGTACCCACGCATACAAAATGTGCTTTTGTTGGGGGAAATTCCCATCTAGTTACGTGGGATTTAGGGGAGTTTGAGACTCTTTCCGATATGTATTATGCACAAGAACCTTTATCACTATAGTGCAGTTATCAAGTACTCCTTAAAACAATTTTCAGCATAAAATTTTCCTGAAATTGGTATTCCAATGTCATACTTTCTATTATATTAAAATAGGCAGCCCTCCACCAAAATATGCAGCATTTAGTAAAATTAAAATATATTATCGCTCAATGGAGGCTGTTTCCGGTCTGCGATAATGGGCCCATATTGCCAGACTACGTATAATATGCACATATTTTCCCATGCATTTACCACGTGGAAATTTTCACGCACTACATACGTGTATTTTACATGGGAAATCCCACGTAAAATATACGTGTAATATACAAATGACTTTTAATGAAATTTTACGTGGGAATTCATAACCATAATACACATATAATATGCGTTCATTTACCCATGCATTTTAGTAGTGGGGAATTCTACGTATATTATAAATAAGGCATACAGAGGAATGCCCAAGATGTGTATTACGCACGAAAAACAATGCATTTTACACGACCTTTGCCTATGCATTTGGTATGCATATGAATGTGATGTTTGATAAATACGTATAATACACGATGCGAGATACGCGTGTAATGTAAGTGTAAACAATTCGCCTATTATGCGTGTCAAATAAGGACATATTTTTTCCTACTCAATAAAAATAACATATTACACACGTAATATGCATGGGCAAAAATGCGTGTAATAAACGTTCCTAGATATGCGCGTAATAAAGGTGTGAAAATATTCGCATAATATGCGCATCAAATATGGGCATCTGTTTTCCCACGCAAAATATATGCTTAATATGCGTCACATATTCCACGCATAATATGCATGGGCGAAAATGCGTGTAATAAACGTTCTAAAATATGCGTCTTATACACGTGAGTAAAAATGTGTTTATTATGCGTTTGAAATATGGGCATCTTTTTTTTTACCATGCAAAATATATGCATAATATGCGTCCCTAGATACGCGTACAATATGCATAGGAAAAATAAATGTAATATGCGTATTGAAAATCGGCATATATTTTCCCGCGTATTTTATATGTGTAATAAACTTTCCTGGATATGCGCATATTATACGTGGGAAAATACACGTATAATATGCGGCATCTTTTTCCACGCATTTTATACGCATAATTATGGTTCTAGAAATGCGCATATTTTATACGTTTATTATGCGTCCGAGAAAAGATGCCCATTTTGCCCATGTATTTTAGATATTAAATACGTATAATATAGTAGGGGTTGCCAGAAAATCTTCGTTACTACGCAACTAGGGATTTTCTAACAACAGAATACACTGTTTTTTATTTGCTGACCTTCACATAAACTTGCACATTTTTACGCCAAGCAAGATGCAACGTTGTGCCTTCGTCAGAAAGGCAAAACCATAAGCCACAATGTACAGAAACGTTAGAAATTGGTCCAAGGACGTTGCGAGCTCAAATAGACCTTAAATTGATACTTTAATTATTAACTTTGCGACTAAGCATTTAAAAAAAATGAATGATTCCTGATCTGTTCCTTTTCTAAGAGTTCAAAAACCTCAGTATATTTGTTTGTTCTGTAATATGTGTTCCATTTGCTGTTCCTTTTCTTAGCGTTCTCAAACCTCAATTAAATTGTTCTGTTTCTTCCGCAGTATGTGTTCCTTCTGCTGTTCCTTTTCTCAGCGTTCTGAAACCTCAATGTGTTCTGTTTGTTCCGCAGTATGTGTTCCTTCTGCTGTTCCTTTTCTTAGCGTTCTGAAACCTCAATGTGTTCTGTTTGTTCCGCAGTATGTGTTCGTTCTGCTGTTCCTTTTCTCAGCGTTCTGAAACCTCAGTGTGTTCTGTTTCTTCCACAGTATGTGTTCCTTCAGCTGTTCCTTTTCTTAGCGTTCTGAAACCTCAATGTGTTCTGTTTGTTCCGCAGTATGTGTTCCTTCTGCTGTTCCTTTTCTTAGCGTTCTGGAACCTCAATGTGTTCTGTTTGTTCCGCAGTATGTGTTCCTTCTGCTGTTCCTTTTCTTAGCGTTCTGAAACCTCAATGTGTTCTGTTTGTTCCGCAGTATGTGTTCCTTCTGCTGTTCCTTTACTTAGCGTTCTGAAACCTCAGTGTGTTCTGTTTGTTCCGCAGTATGTGTTCCTTCTGCTGTTCCTTTTCTTAGCGTTCTGAAACCTCAATGTGTTCTGTTTGTTCCGCAGTATGTGTTCCTTTTCTTAGCGTTCTGAAACCTCAATGTGTTCTGTTTGTTCCGCAGTATGTGTTCCATCTGCTGTTCCTTTTCTTGGCGTTCTGAAACCTCAGTGTGTTCTGTTTGTTCCGCAGTATGTGTTCCTTCTGGGATTTGCGTGAACAAAGAATATTTTGAGGAACGAGTCATTTGGTGTAGTCTAAAAATAGGGCGTCGCAACATGCAGCGAACACAAGCATTGATTTCTCTATTTTTATTTCTTGTTGCTATTCAATAAGGCCTTGAAGTACTTACATTGCAACAAGTATCTACCGCTAAGCTGAAGCACGTGTACGTAGCTTCTTTGTTTTGCAAAATGTTTACAAAACACTGAACTGGATATCCTGTAACTGGTGGGATGACACAGCCCTGGGGGTCACAGAACTGGGTAAGATAGCATAATCTCTTCATGCCGCCATCTTAATAAAAAGTTTGATAATAATAAATGTGACAGGTGTTTCGTTCGAAAGTGAAGTTGATGTTGTTGCTTCACACATAGCTTTAGAACACACGAATTAGTATAATTGGTCTTCTTCGGGACGTGGGGGTGGGGGGGGGGGGGGGGAGGCTGGCTTGGTGGTGCGGGGTCGTTCTAAAACCTGATAGAAGGGCATCTTTTTGAAGGCAGTTACGTCATATAATTAACGGCGCCGATTAATTACTTTCATGGGTTTCGGTCGTTTTGCAACATTGAATCTTACTGCCGCTGTTTCACTGACGCCGCAACGACACGTCTACTAATTAATTACTAATTAATCAAATAATGAGAAGTTTCTTTGTCATATGTGTTGGTGAGCAATGTTTCAGAGGGCTACGGTCAGTTGCTCACCGGTCAGTTGCTCACCGGATAGTTGCGCACCGCCTATATTTGGTCTTTATAGAACGAGATCAGTATGATGTCACAATGACGTCGATTTTCTCATAGAAAAAAATGTAATCCTAAAAAAAATGACCTCAAAACGAACAAATAACAACGTTCAGATCGGCGACAGTATGACGTCGCAACGACGTTGAAACATCGGATCCAATCCTACTAAATAGTTGGTGAGATATGTGTTTCTCTCAGAGGTGTCAGTTTTTAGCTCTAGAGGCAAGCAATGATGCAGCAGCCAGCGTTTGACTTCGAGGTCAAGTTCGGTATCAGGATCCAGTTCACGTTTGTGACGTATTCGCCAAGATATCTTGACTCTTTTAGGCGTTGATTTCGTAATTACTTTCACGTTTTCGTAGTTTAAGTCATTTATTTAAAAAAAAAGTGGTGTTTGGATATCAGCCTGCTCTTATACTTTAACAGGTTGTTAGGACACGGAGAATGTCGCCATAGCAACAATGTCTGGGCACTCTGGAGACCATAACACTCAAGTGGATAGCTTAATGACTATGAAAACATTCACGGTCGGGATTGGCGTGAAAGGGGTCGATCCGGACGGCCCAGGGTCAGATCCGATCACTGCAGAACGCGTGGATAAAGATGACGTCATAATATGGAAAGACGACGTCAAAATATGCAAGGATGACGTCATAATACGCCATAAAGCAGACAAGAAACAGAATGGTTTGTTGAAGGAAACTTGTGGATATTCAAGTGACCTCAATTGTCGAGAAACGGAAAAACTAGTCATAAAAAATGGATATTTTCAAACTGCCGCAGGGAAAACTGAAAGTGGGGAAGTGAGTGAAAAGTGCTCAAAAGACGTTAACGGAAGTGTGGATATAAAATACTCTCTTGAAGAAAGGACTGAAAACGAGGGAAAGGGCGATAATAAGGAGCGCAAGACGGAAAAAACGCCGGAGTGTGCGGAGTCAGCTCCAGCTGCGAAAGACGAATCAAAGAAAAGCACGAATAGCGAAAACGAAACTACGGAAAAAGAAGATGTATTAAAAACAGTGAATTGTTCCTGTACGGAGAGCGGTGAGAGATTTACAGGCGGTAAGGACCATGTTAAACAGGATACCAGTGAGGGCGAGGCTGAGGCTGAGAAGGACGAACAGGATAAAAGCGTAGAAAGTCGAATCATAGAAAAAGAGGAAAAGACGACGGAATGTGGACTAGGTGAACACCGGCCGAGCGTGGGCGAGGACAAGGTGACTGGTGAGTATTTATTTTATTTTATTTCTTTTGGTTTTTGTTTTTATTTATTTATTTATTATTATTATTATTTTTTATTTTTTTTTTTGGGGGGGGGGGGGTATTTAACAAGGCCATAGTATAATTGTACAGAAACGGAAGCTTCTTAAAATTGTTTTCTTACATTTCGGTATGTTTTAGCTGTTTTATTGTTCGCATTGAAACCTCCCCTTTCGTATTCTTATTGAGGTCTGGCCAGTGGGTCTGGTACGTGGGTGTGTTGATTAGTTCGCTCGTTATTGCACAAAAAGAATGCACTTTTATTGCCCATTCTGCATAACTTAAGATTAGTATTAAGATGAGATGAGCCATTATGTTTATGACACTATTAGTAATTATTATGTATTATTATTTATTATTAGGAGTAGTGGGAAAATACGGGTTTGAGCACACGTGTGCTCAAACCCGTACGGGTTTGAGCACACGTGTGCCCAAACCCGTACGGGTTTGAGCACTGGTGTGCTCAAACCCGTATTTTCAGGTGTTTTGAAACCCGTACGGGTTTGAGCACAGGTGTGTTGAAACCCGTACGGGTTTGAGCACACCTTCTGTAGCATGGGGGGCTGACTGCACGTATTGCTACATGGAAGTAGTATAAAAGCATGAGTGAAACATGTCAACTAGTCAACTAGTAATACATTGTGTGACGAGAAAAGACTTCACAATGTCAGCATTACTTCTTGACAGATGTATGACTATGGACGACGTCTTCAAAGTGAATTATACTAACTATGTGTTTTCAAAGCTTCCTACTTTTGAATGGGATTGGATGCAGCAAGTGAAAAATTTACATCTGCATTGGGAAGCTGTCGGAAAGACTATTCCAAGTGATTTCATCGACTCGTTTCTACGTGACTGTGAACATCTACATAAACTATCAACTTATAACATTGATTTAACATTTATCATATCAACTTATGACATTGATTCAGCATTTATCAACGTGAATACAATTTGGGCAGTTGAGCTCATGCTAGTTGTAGCTGCAAGAATCATTTTACTTTATGATGATGATGTTCCATTGACGACGAATGTATCAGACCTTGTTCGATTCAACCATGGACGAGTTGAAGTGAATTCAAACGTTTGCAAGAAGTTTGAAAAGCTTGACTCAGCAACCAGTTGGGTATAAAAGGGAGTGAACTCTGCAGAGTGAAGTCAAAAAAAAAAAACATGGAAGAAGACAGAGCTATGGAAAAAATATTTAAGGATTGGTACGCTACATGGATGTTTTCACGCATTCGAGTAGAAAATCCAGCACTATGGTGGGAAGACATTAACAAAAAATGGTCAAGTGCACATGTTATAGTTTCTTCATATATTCTTTTCAATGGATTTAAGGATGAATGTGAAGAATTGAATCTTCCTTACCAACGGTTTAATATACAGGAAGCTATGCAAAAAACAGAACATGAATGGTTGCCTGAAGTAAAAGAACTCGTTAGAAAGTGGTTCATAGCCTATTGGGGTGAGGAATCAAATATGATTGGTTAAAAATTCTGTAACGTCTTCAAGCAACTCTGATTGGTTAAAAAATTCAATAACGTCTTCAAGCAACTCATAATATAATTGGTTAACGCTTTTATGACGTCATATGGTATATGACATATAAAAGGAATGAACTCTAGTATTACTCAACAGTCACAACCATGAACGCAACCATGAACACATCATTTGAAATCAGTCATAACTTACAAGTCTGTGTAGAAGAAGGAGCATATGGAAGCTTTGCACGTCTTTTACGTGGGCCAAGATGGATTGTTCTCTCAACTCTTATGTGGGATAAAATAAGAGTCAATAGTTACCACATGCGAGATGAAGGATATGAACTCAAACTTTCTGACGATAAACATATTACAGTCATTAAGTTTGCTGAAAAGAGATATGTCAGTTTTCACTGGATTCGAGAAGTGAACAGTAAAGTGTACAACAACTACATCAACCTAAATGATGAGGAATGGAATACATTTTTAGATATTATACCAAAAGTTGCAGAGCTGTTGAAAGGAAAATGTCATGAAACATTGAAAATACAGCTTTTTCATCAACGTATGAAAGAAAGCGAGCTGAAGAAAGAGGATCTGAGAGAAGTGAGAAATTGTAACAAACACGCGTACAACCAACTTGCTTACATTTGTGAGTACTGTGGTGGATCTGAGTTCTTTGGAGACAAGTGTCATTGTCATAAATACAATTGTAAAGACTGTGAACCAGACAATTTCTGTAAGGTGTGTGGTGAACTTAAGGTAGAACCACATGGAATCGTATCGCATAATGGAATTTGAATTTAAAAAACGTTATGCTCATTGGATGTACATTAGTTTACAGCGAGAAAAGTCTTTTGTTTTAACACCTCATTTTTCTTTGAATGAAAAACTTGATTCTGTGTTTATATACTTTAATACATACTGGAAAAAAGCACGGCTTAACTTACCGATTCATCAAGTGTTGGTGGAATTTACACAAAAGTGTAACAGCCTTGGTGTACCACATGAACAATTTATGTTAGGACTAGCATTACAAAAGGCTGATTATGATTGGCTACCAGACATTCGTTTTTTAGTAGCAGAAATGTGTTTAGTTACGCATGCGCCAGTGGACACTTCTACACAATAAAAGGGTACAACACAGTCACTCCTCATCATTTTAAAACGAACCGCTGAGGAGTGAACGTCAACATGAATTCAGGAGAAATAAAAGTTAGTGAGGAACCAGCTACTAGACAAGAAAGTGTAAACAATATACTACAACACTTAAAACAATCCGTTCTTATCCCAACTGCACAAGGTGTGAAAGTGAGTGGTGAACCAGCCTTCACGCAAGAAAGTGCTACACCACAACAACAAAACTTAAAAGTTCTCATCCCAATTGGGAATGGAAAAGGTGTGAAAGTGTGTCGATACAAGCAAAAACTCTATGTAAATATCCGCGACTATATTACCACAAAAGATGGACGTACTTATGCTAGCAAACGAGGTATACTGCTTACACCAGCTGAGTGGAAGCAACTACGGAAGAGTAGTAGGGAAATAGACAGTCTAATAAAAGAACATTTAAAGTAATATGCTTGTTATAGAAACATGAGTTATAGAAAGTGTAATAAAAGAACTTTCAAAGTAAAATGGTTGTTATAGAAACAGTTATACATATAAACATGAGTTATAGTTAAGCTGTAGTTAAGCATAGGTATAATGTTTTTAATGCTATTGTAAAATAAATGGTTTAATTGTTACTGAATGTGTTTTTATACCATGGCTAAATGGAAAGATTATTTAAATCAAATTTATTTTGATCCAAGTCATCCTGGTGCTTTTGCTGGGCCTTATAAATTATATCAACTTCTGAAGCAAACAGGAAAAGCAACTTCATATAATAACGTTAAAAAATGGATTCGTGATCAAGACGCCTTTACACTCTTACAACCCGTCAAGTACAAATTTAAACGACAGCGTATTATAACACAAGGTATAGATGACTTATGGGATACAGATTTAGCTGACGTTACCAATCTTTCTCCACACAACGAAAGCATTCGTTTTCTGCTAGTCGTCATTGATGTTTTTTCTAAATATTTGTGGATTGAACCATTACCAAATAAAAAACATGACTCTGTGGTACAAGCCTTTAAAACCATTTTCCAGAAAACAGACAGACGACCTAAGTTGTTACGGTCAGATAAAGGGACAGAATTCACCAACCGGTGGGTGAAAGAATTTCTGAAAAAACAAGGTATTCATGTCTACACAACTAAAAATGAAACCAAAGCGAATTATGCTGAACGTGTCATACGTACCGTAAAAGGTTTGATGTACCGTTATTTTCTTCAAAATCAAACATACAAGTACACTGACATCTTACAACAACTTGTAGCTAATTACAATAATAGACCTCATACCTCACTACATGGCTTATCACCTGCTGGTGTAAATAAAACAAACGAAGCCAAAGTATGGAAACGTATGTACATGGACACTATTAAATTTTCTAAAAAAGTTAAACCATATAAATTTAAAATAAAAGCTCAAGTACGTATTTCTCATATGAAATATGTATTTCAACGTGACTATCAACAGAAGTGGACTGAAGAAGTCTTTATCATTACGCATCGGTGTCGAAAACAGGGTATTAACTTGTACAGACTTAAAGACTTTATGGATGAGCCTATAGATGGTCATTTTTATGAAGAAGAATTACAATCCGTTTCAAAAGACGCTGATTCATTATTTAAAGTGGAAAAAGTTTTAAAAACACGTAAAAGAAAAGGACAAACAGAACACTTTGTGAAGTGGATGGGCTGGCCGAAAAAATTCAACAGTTGGATAAAAGACCAAGACATACAGTGGTTTTAACATGCAATTCAAACACCCGTTTACATGTTTATGTTCTGGACCCACTGGAAGTGGAAAAACATCTCTAGTGAAAGCTATTATTGAGCATAAACTCATTTATCCACCACCACAACATATTTTATGGTTATATGGTGCAGACCAACCTTTATACAAGTCTATGCGTCAGGTAATATTTCATAAAGGTATACCAGAAGACATTGAAGACCGATTTGATCCTAAAACAACTAATCTCTTGGTTATTGATGACTTAATGACACAGTGTCATAGCGATGAACGTATGACGCGTTTGTTTAGCGTGGCTAGCAGTCATAATAATTTGAGCATTCTGTTTATTGTGCACAATTTGTTTCATCAAGGAAAAGAAATGCGAAATATTAGTTTGAACTCTAATTATATTATTTTGTTTAAGAATCCAAGAGATAATCAACAAATTACAACATTAGCACGTCAAATGTATCCAGGCAAATCACAATTTTTAATTGAAGCGTTTCAAGACGCTACAACCAAACCTTTTGGTTATTTGCTTATTGACTTAAAACCAAAAACAGAAGAACACCTTCGCATTCGTACTGGTATTTTACCACATGACATACCTTTCGTTTATGTAAATAAGGCTATGTCTATAGCACAGTAGTCATTTCTAGCTTTTACATTGAATGAAGCAACATGTCAAAGCGACTAAAATCAAATCAACCATTCCTTCATTTGCTTGCACGCAGTGGACCACAGCGACGTAAAGTTTTACTTAAACAAGCGACAAAAGAAGAATTGACTAGTTTGTTTGAAATTTGTCTCAACATTTTAAAAGGGCATATACCATTAAATCCGCAAGCTTATAAAAAGCTGAAACGTCATAAACACTTGTTGAGAACACTGAGTAACAAAAAAGTATCTCTTAAACATAAAAAGAAGCTAATTAATCAAAAAGGTGGTTTTATTGGGACTTTAGCAACGTTTGCCCTACCCCTATTAGCACAGCTTATACGACGATGAAACACACAGAGAAAATGGTGTTGATTCCAGAATCTGAATATTTTATGTTGTTAGAACTTAAAAAGTCTCAGTCTAAGGAGAGTGATTTGAAAAGTAAAATAAAACATGTATTGAAAGCTGAAAGGAATCATGAATCTGCTAAAAAGATGTCACAGCTTGTGGGAGAATATATACGCTACAAACAAAAACGTGGTACACCTCCAGATAAGAAAACAAATATAGTACAGTATTTTCCACCTACATATCATCAAAAGGTGACTTTAGTATTAAAAGAATTGAAAGACAATGGAATACAGTGGACTGACCAGAAAGAACTTGTGTTAAGTACGGGTGAAGTCATTTCTAATTCAAATATTGTTGACTTATTGAAAGAAGCACTGGTGGGGTCACGAAAGAAAGAACGTGAAAGTCTACCAGTTGGATGGAAAGAGTTTATTGAGGCTATAGCAAAAAGTAACATTCCCTTAACCATTTTTACAAAACGTACAACCATACAAGATATTAAAAAAGCCCGTCAACATGAGCTGGAATGGGAAATGTATTAAATTACCTTCATTACGTTTTATGAAAACCTTCCAAAAAGTACGGTGCTTAAGTGGGTGTTGTGGAGGTACAGTAGATGAAACTATAAGTGTAGAAATTAATGTTTTACCTAAGCACAAACGGTCATTTTCAATTTAGACGTCATGGAATCAACAAGTTTTTACATTACTTTACCAAGCAATGCAAGCAAAGATATTTATCCAAATAATACAGCTTCCACTTTTCAAATACGTATGCCAAAAACAATTTATTTAAGAAACAAATTTGAAGTAGCATTAGCAGAAATTCAATACCCTCATACATGGCCTACATTTAAAAAAGATGGAGATTATTCCTTTTGGTATGGTACAGAAGAGTTAATTAAAATTCATATTCCTCGAGGTCATTATAGTACAATGGAAGAATTAGTAGATATGTTGAATAGGCAGTTGCTTATAGAAACCAATACAACAGCGATTACAGCATTGAAAATAAAATTCAAATACAACACCATCACACGACGCACCCGAATAATTGTAAAAAATGGATATCAACTCGGTCTAAGTCAAGGTTTAGCTGACGTGTTAGGATTTCGCGACACAGGTTTATTTACATCTGACGCGGACAGTGAACAAATGTACCAATCAGACTATACCTCTAATATTACACGTGGATTTTACACTTTGTATGTGTATTGTAGTATTTGTGATCCTCAAGTTGTTGGTGATTATTATGTCCCTTTATTACGTGCAGTAGCTGTTCAAGGAAAAAATGGTGAAATAATCACTAAAACTTATGGGGAACCACATTATGTTTCTGTAAATAGCAACAAGTTCGATACTATTGAAATCAATATCAAGAACGACACAGGGGAAAACGTAGCATTTGAGAGTGGTAAAGTCATTTGTAAACTTCATTTTAGACAAAAAGCGATATGAAGCCTTATATTCACAATCCAAATATTTATCGAAACCATTTTCAATACCAAGTTGGGCGGGCACTACCTGGTTTTCGAGGCACTCGAATGCAATATGGACAAGGTATTGGTTCTTTTCTGAGTGCATTGGCTAGAAAGGCTGTACCACTACTTGCATCTGGCGCAAAAATGGTTGCTCCTCATTTGAAAAAAGCATTAAGAGGAATTGCTAAAGATGTTACTGGAAAAGTAGCTCAGGAAGCGACAACACGACTCGTAGGTGCTATACCAAATGGTAAAAGGCGTAAGCACGCACGCAAACCTGTTAGTAAACGAAAAAGAGTGAAAGCGTCAACATCAAAAGATATTTTTTAAAAACATGTCACTTATTCATGATCAGTCCTGTGAATGTAGTACTTCACCTTTAGAATGGTTTCACATTTTACCAACACAAACAGCAGTTGAAAAAACATCTGATGTAGAATACCAACCCGTTACTGCTCTTAGACCAAGTGCACCAGTAGAGTTCTACATACCAGCAACAACAGAAGAATATCTAGACTTAAAAAATTCAAAACTTCACGTTACCTTTAGAATTGTAAAGAAATCAGGAGCTGGTTGTGGACCGGATGATGAAGTGGCTCCTATTAACGATATATTTAATGCATTATGGAGCAATGTGGAACTGTTTCTGAATGATCGTCTTATTTCACATAGCAACAACACTCATGGATATACAAGCATTATTTCACACCTCATTCATGACTCAGAAGAAAGTCTCAAATCAGAGCGAACGCTACAGCTCATTTACAAAGATACAGCAGGACAAATAGATTCTTTAAATGTGAAGAAGGCTAATCCATTACAGTATATTCCTGGCTTCACCATAGGAGAGAATGGACAACCCATTGCTGATCCACCTGGGAACCATGGCTTACACACACGCTACAAATACACACGTAATAGTCAACCGGTGAGCGTCATAGGCTCATTACGCATTGATATGTTTGAGCAAGAAAGGTACCTTCCAAACGGCATCAATGTAAAACTGCGTTTCCACAGACAAAAGGATAGTTACATGTTGATGACACCGGCAGACAACTATAGAGTTGATTTGATGGAATGTTTCCTAATGGTACGAAAAGTACGAGCAAGCCCAGGTGTGCAATTAGGTCATGCTGATGCACTATTGAAAATGCCAGCTAAATTCCCTATCACACGTAAGGAATGTAAAGTGGTTGCTGTGCCGGCTGGATTTCGCACATTTGTGAAAGACAACATATTTCTAGGACAATTACCGAAGCGAGTTGTTATAAGTATGGTGGAAAGTTCAGCTTTTTCTGGAAGAGGAGATAAGAATCCTTACAATTTTCTACATAACAACATTAACTTTATTCAACTGTATACGGATGGTGAGCCTGTAGCTACCAAAGCTCTCCAACCGAATATGAGTGAAAAAGATTATTTGCAATGCTATGAAACATTGTTTCGAGGATTTGATAGGTTGGATGGAGGTAAGAGCTGTATTATTAAGCGTGAAGACTGGGATAAAGGTTATGCACTCTTTGCCTTTGACTTAACACCAGATTATGATGAAAATGACCACTATGGTATTATAAAACATGGTAATTTAAGGTTGGAAATGAATTTTGCTGAAGGATTGCAGCATCCGACAAATATTATCATTTATGCGGAGTTTGATAATATTGTTGAAATAACGGGAAGTCGAAATATTCAGTTTGACTACACATGAATACGTGGCAGATTGAAGCTATTTTAAAACATGACTGTATGACTAAGGATATTTTTCATGGTGTATTTGCTATTGATCAGTTACCTACATGGCAACCGGGGGCTTATGTTATTAACACGGATGAACAGCATAAGCCCGGACAACATTGCCTGGCGGTGTATAATAAAGAGTATTTTGATTCCTATGGTATAGCACCTACAGATAAACGTATAGTTCAATTTTTAGGAAAAAACTTTGTAATGAATAGTATACCATTACAACAACCATTGTCAAATGCATGTGGATTTTACTGTGTGTATTATATTTTACAACGGGCTCGAGGTGTGAATGTAGAAAACATTCTAGAGGTACTCAGAAACAGTGACAGTGATTTTATTGTAAAACATATGATTTATGATCGTTATAAACCTTTGTTTTATTAAGTATTTGTTTAGTAAACCTTTGTTTTATTAAGCGATGTTAGTTATGCATTTGTTAAGTATTTGTTAAGTATTGTAAAGTAAACTTTTTTTTTTATAAAGTATTTGTTAAGTATTTTGTTAGTTAAGTATTAGTTAAGTATTAGTTAAATATTGTTAAAAATGAATTGTTATTCAAGTGTTTGTTGGTTAAATAAAATTAAAAAAAATTATGGACTTTTATTTCAAACACATAAATAAAACACATTCAAATATACATTCAACTTTATTTACATATATTGTTTAACATATGAATGAATACATTAAATACATTAAATACATTAAACATTAATAAGTGCGATATAGCAAAAAATTACACTTCTGACACATACAAGAAAATTATGTTTGTTCTTTACAGTTTTTATCATAGCTGAGCACTTCATACAAGTTAGTTTTCACATTCTGAATAAATCACATCATCTATGAATGGTAGTGTGTTCATAAATGTTGTCCACTCCTCTTCATTCAGATTGATGTATGTGCTATACACGTTATGATTGACTCGATGAATCCTGTGAAAAGTGATAATCTGTCGGCCCACATATCTAGTAGCTTTCACATTCTTCTCATTACTCAGTATGAGTTCACATCCTTCTGTTATAAGGTGTGCATGTTTTCTAATTGTTTCCCACTGCTGAAGCGAATAGGTAATACATTTAGCTCCTCGTTTTAAACATATGAAATAGTGTCCTTCTACATCCTTATCCACTGTTATAGTGATAAGCATTTTGAGTGTATGTGTATGTGTAGTTGCGTAAACAGTAGCTTATATACTTACTGCTTACGTCATCATAACGTCACACAATTATGTCACAATGTCCATAAGCCAATGTACTTACACCATCATTCAACACATACCTCTTATCATCAAATGGAGACAGTGCTACCTTTACAAGTCGTTCTGCATAAACTTGATGTTCATGACTTCGTAACGTATTGCTTGTTGCTATAGTCTGACATTTCTGAAACAGAGCTCTTTTATAGTCTTCATGCCTCATTTTTCTGATATATGCCCGACTAATACCTTTAGCAGTTTTCTTTTCTACTCCAGAATATGAAAAACTGTACATTTTGGATCGCAGACCTACAAACTCTTCTATAGGAAGACCTGCAGTTTCATCCTTCATTTTTCCAATCACTTTTTTGTTGGTAGTGGAATGAAGGAAATGGGATGTAGGGTAATCACTTGTATCAAAGTAAGACACATCTTCTAACATATCTTGATACAAGTCACTTGTTTCAATACAGTAACACAAACTGTCTGTATCCGTGAACAACAGTTTTGCTGTGGGGTACTTAGCTTTTATGTACAAATAATGAAAGTCATACATTAACGTTTTGCTGAGATCTAAGATGCTGAATCCAACATAAATCGGTTTGTTCAACAATAGTTCAGCCTGTTTTAAGTGAACTGCAGTTAAATGTTCGTTAAAAATTTTGAAACGATGGAATGTTGGTTTTTCTACGAGCTTCCTAAAGCGTTTCTCATTATTCACCAGTTCCAATTGAATACGTTTCCGCACATTTTCCATTGTTTTTCCAAATATAGAATTGTTCATAAGTTTGTAGAAATCCTTCTCAAACGGATTTTTAGCTTCTTTACGCTTTTCTGTATTCAGGGTAATGTATGGTTCTAACCATTTACTCTGAGTGAACATGATGGCTCGATGAATTTTTGTTAAGGTTAAACCTAATGATAAATACTGCTGTAAATTCCGGTAATGTAGAACATATCTTGTTTTGGAATAAAGAGTAGGGACCAGTTTCTCACATGGTTTCCCCTTCAAGTTTAATTCGTTCTTGAGTTCTTTACTGTAAGGAGACAGTTCCTCTTCTTCAACACATAGTCGCTGTACAGCTACTGGGTAGTCACTGTGAAGAGCATGAAGGTTATCTGGATAGTCTAAGTCCACTTCCAATATATACCCTGTGTCTCCGTCTTTCGGTATAGACATGACATTAATAGAATCCAAGTCTTCTACCCATGTAAAATTTCCTTCTGGAAGGGGCTGACTCATTGCCCAACCGTATAAATTATTTGCATCTAGATACATAATGTAGCTGTCTGGTTGGGTGGAATCATAAGTACTTAAATATTTATTATTTGCCTTGGCGTACTTGTGACTTATCATTGATATTCCACCACGAATGCCTTGCTCTATCATTTGATACATATCAATGTCATTGATAACAGATAATGCAACATCTGTATGTCGGAGCATAGCGTCCCATGACAGGCCGGGAGCTGTATAATAATGTGCTGGATCCAATTCGTAAGTGGTTAGACACACTTGTCGAAAATTTTCAAACACGTCAGCTAATAACATGACGTCTGTTTTTAAATACAAATCATGGTAGTCTCCTAATGTATAGCAATTAAATGTCTCCCATACATTCTGCGCATGTTTATAGTCGTCTTCACTGATACCTTCCTCAGTCAATGTACTGTAAAATACGTCCTGTGGAGGAAGGCTGCATACATGAAATTTATCAGGTCCATCCACAAAATCATATGGGTATACTCCCTTTCTCAACAACAAATCTTGTTGATGACTGTTTTCAATGGTTGATGTCATAATATGGAATTTCGTTTTACCTTCGTTTGCTAAGTTGTTCACCAGCTTTTGCAGGGAGGCTCCCATAAATTGAAAAGAGTCAATGAACCGTAAATTATCTAATGAAAAGGATATGTATTTTTCAGTGGTGTTTGGAATAACACGTAGTTTACTTTCCTTAAACTGTCCAATCTTCTCCATAATGAAATGGCTGTCATACCCACGTAAGTTGTGAAATACAACTGGTATGATGAATGAATCCTCCTGACCCTGACTCTTTTTCATTAAACGGTATTGTAAATTACAGTTACTGTGAGCAGCACCGCGGTAGAGTCCAGTGACATGGTCATGATCTCGCACTCGGTCAGATCCTAAGGTAGCATGACAAATAAAACAAGTGGTTGCAGTTTCAAAATCATGAATGTTTTCTGGTGTCATTTCCAAAGGTTTCACATTCATCAAAATATCTGTGATCCGATCTTTTTCCTCCATCAATTTCTGTAAGAATACATCAACAACATTGTCTCCTCGATACAGTACTGGTCGTCTTGAATATTGAGCATCAGTACTAACAACAACGTAAGCAAAACTGTTTGCTTTATGATGTTGATACTTGACACCATCCTCCTCTCTTTCTGTAAAGCATTCAAAATCTGCGTATATGATAAATGGTATCTTTTGCTGCTTAGCAATGCCTTTGAATTGAATGACTAAATCTTCTTCCTTCTCAGGAAAGGTCAATCGTTGTGTTTGATTTTTCATGCAGACTGCCTTATGCTTATCCAACAAATCTTCTCGAGTAAATGCATGGAGGCAGTTGAAACAATAATACATACGTCCTTTATATTTCGTACGTGTATGCATAAGCATATTAAAATCCCGAATCAAACAATAGTGGCTGCGCTCTCCCTTGCTGATGAGTAATAAATTAATTTGTGTCTCGTAATTATATTTACTCAAATAAATTGGTACTACATTGTTTTTGTCATACCCAAACACATTTATAGATAAGCTGTTGTTCTTCTCAAAGGTTGGTACTTCACGTATAGGTGTTGGAAAGGAGATATTGCTCACGTTGAGTTCTTTCTCATAGTTCGTATAATTCTGCATCCTGTTTGCATTTTTATGTTTCACATGAAGATGTGCCAAGACTGACCATAAAAAACACTTTTGGTCCTTGTTTTTAATGTTTACAATGGCTCGTGTTCTCACCAATGGTTGGGGTAATGGTAAATAAGAAGACCCTACCAGTGGATCATATGTAGCGGTATGCACTTCAATATTGTTCACTTTATCTAAATGCCAACCTGAACCCTCACGCTCAAATTCTTGAAACTTTGTATGTAGTGTTTGAAATACTTCAGGTAATGCATTTTGAATTTCCTCAGGTTGTAGTGCAGTATATGTTTTACTCCCTTGATAAATTTTATAGGTTTTTTCTAACATATTCCCTTCATCGTTTTTCACCATTTTCCTATATACTGCGTGTAGAGTGACATACCATTTTATTCCTCCTCTTATATCTTCCTTTAAATAATGTTCAATGTCAGGTTCCAATTCCTTCAAAGCCATTAAAATATCATGATCATTTTTAGGCTGAAACACCTTTTCTCTCGCATGGTTTTGCATACTTTTTCGATACCCACGACCCACTTGTGAGACGCGTTGCTGTTTGTTCCTCATACTACATACTAATCGATGCTGTCCGAGAAGCTTGCTACTGTTAAACATTTTACCACAATCTGTGCACATTAGAGTAAGGCGTTGGTGATTAGCTTGATGATGTTGTTGTAGCTTCTGACGAGAGCTAAAATGTCGACTGCATATGCAGCAATGATGTTTCATGATACTTCTCTGCCTTGTCTTATGGTCTTGTTTTATTTCATTGTCTGTATTTTCTTGTGTTATATCATTGTCTGTATTTTCTTCCGTCATCTCATCGTCTGTATTTTCTTTGTAATGTAATAAATGTGCACGCAATTTACCTCCTGGTGCTTGATATATACGTCTTTTAGCACATGGGTCTATGTCTTCAATTGATGAAGTATCAGTTTGTGCAGCACGCTCTTTAAACTTAGTATCAGTAATTGGTAAATGCTCCTCCTGTGCTACATGCTCCATTACATCAAGTTCCTCCTCCACTACCGCACTATCCATAACATTAAGTTCCTGTTCAGTAATGGGTAAGGGAGACCAAACATACTCATCCTCCTCCTCCAGTGATGTATGTACCAATACATCAAGTTCCTGTTCAGTGATGGGTAAGGGAGACCAATCATACTCATCCTCCTCCTCCTCCTCCTCCTCCTGTGCTGCACGCTCCATAACATTAGTTTCCCTTAACTTGTTGAGAGCATTCTCAATACCGATAAAATCCACCTCTGCTGTTGCACCAATAGCAATCAATCGATTAATTTCAGCTAAATAGTCATCCATTCTAACTGTTCGTACACTTCATCCAGTTCAGCTAAAATTTGTTTTCGTTGTCTGTAACAGTGTAATTCATACACCAATATACATGGAATGATAAAAAGCATTGTCTCTCTCTCTAGAACTGAAGAATGTGGTCACCCCACTTTAACATTTGCTTTTGATGTAGAACTACACATTTATCTGGTGTTCGACAGTATGCACATCGTTGTACTCCATCACGTAAACATTGTACATTCCATTTATGTGCACACTCTAAGCAACAGTAGTGAAGGCATGCCATTGTATATACTCGGCTCCATCCCATAACACCATTACATATGAAACACTTTTCACTCAAGTATATCTCACACTGCTTAGCCCATTCAGGATATTCGTCTCTTTCTTGTTTACATGGTATTCCCATACCAAGAATGATATGATAAATAAAGGCGTATCGGTACTCTCCTTTCTGTATATGTCTTAGTCTTCTCCCTAATTCTGTCCAGTTACTCATAGACTTTCTAATATATTTAAGTTTTCTATTCTTAAACTTGAGTGTAGTGTAATACGTCCGGATTGGTTGAACTTCACTCTGTCGATTAATGTAAGCTGATATTAATGCATTTTCCTCTGTAGCATTTTCCTCTGTAGCATTATTTTCCTCTGTAGCATTATATTTTTTTTCCTCCGTTAAATCCACTACATTAATGACGTTTTTTGATTCTTTACGTCTCCTAATTTCTTTATTTATTAAGTCATATTCTCCATAATAATATTTTGTAACCACAGTGTTATCCATAATTATCATATGCTTTGTTACATACCTTTATATATGTATGAAAGGTCAAGGTTAAAAAAAAATATGTGACCTTAACAAAATGAGGTCAAGGTTAAAAGTACGCGTTCACTTTAACGAAATTAAAATAAGGTTAAAAGTGCATGTGTACTTTGACGAAGTGTCTTGAGGAAATGAGGTCAAGGTTAAAAGTACATGTGTCCTTGAGGAAATGGGGTTAAGGTTAAAAAGTATATGTGTATTTTGATGAAGTGTCCTTGACGAAATGGGGTCAAAGTTAAAAGTGCATGTGTACTTTAACGAAGTGTCCTTGACGAAATGGGGTCAAGATTAAAAGTATATGTGTACTTTAACGAAGTATCCTTAACGAAATGGGATGAAGGTTAAAAGTATATGTATACTTTAACAAAGTGTCCTTAACGAAATGAGGCTAAGGTTAAAGGTACATGTGAACTTTGACGGAGTGTCTTTAATGAAATGATTTTTTAGGTTAAAGGTGCATGTACACTTTATACAAAGTGTCCTTAACGAAATGAGGCTAAGGTTAAAAGTACATGTATACTTTGACGGAGTGTCCTTAATGAAATGATTTTTAGGTTAAAGGTGCATGTATACTTTAATGAAGTGTCCTTAGCGAAATGAGGTTAAGGTTATAGTTTTCTTAAAGAAATTAGGTTAAAATATATAAAAAAATTCTAAGCATATAGACATCATGAATATAACATTCATAAATACTTGGTCTTCCTGAATATTATGTTGAAAAGACGGTTGAAATTGGTTTAATAGTTTTAAAGTTATGTATGATTGAAATATTTAGGTAAATGACGTCATACATAACGTTAAACCTTAAGAGGGTTTGATGAAAATGTTTTTTAAACCACTTCCAGAAAAGTGATTTTTTTTTTTTTTTTTTTCTTTCTTTCTTTTTAAATTTATGTTTATTTATTTTTATTTTATTCATTTTATTTTATTTATTTTTTATTGATTTATTTATTTATTTTTTTTTTTAATAAACATTTATTCGTCTTTTACCATAAGCCCTTTCACACACACATAAAAAACCTTTCATTCAATTTCGTAATAAGCGCTCATTTCACATATTAGGGGCCCTAAAAAGGGCCATTATGTTATTTTTTCCTATTGTTGCTGCTGCTGGAGCCAGCTTTCAAGGGTTTGAATAGTCAGCTGGTTTCCCTGCTGACTACTCTCCGCTCCAGCTGGCCCCAGATAGGTTACTGTTGGCAAATCTGGAACCTTCATTTTCTTCTCCGGCGGCTCTGCTAACAGTCGATTTAATGTCGGCTGTGCTGGTGTTGATGGTGGCGGTGACAGCGTCGGTGGGTCGGTTTGAGTACCGACCGACACCACCGATTTCTTGGCCATGAGCTGCAGCTTCTGCAGTCTTATACTTATTTTATACAGCTCACACTGGATGTTGAAAAATTCATGTTCCATGGTTATCCATCCCTCCTACTGTTTCGTCTTTTTATACGCTAAGTTCATACGTAAAGGCAAACCATGCTGACATGGGGTTGAACACCGTGATGAGGGTTTAGATTTGTGTTTCTCATATTTTATTTTTCACTTATAACTTAAAAGGTTTATAGTTTTTCTTATTTTTAAAAATGGAATGTGAAACAAAAAGATACTATTTATTACAACATTTATTAAAATAACTAAAAAAAAAGTTTTTCTATATGAAATTTAACGTTATTTCATTAAAAAATTGAAAAAATTAACACTTTAACTGTTTAAATAAGCTTTTTTTTTTCTATATAATTATTTTTTTTTATGTTCAGTTTTAATGAAGACTATGTATGAAACTCTAAATAATTATACATAAAAAGACAGAAAAAAAGATGTTTTAAAGGATTTTAATATATGATATTTGTTAATGAATTAAAACAGAAATTCTGGCTTCTACTTAATTTCTTTCTAATACATTTATTCTTTCACTTTTTTAAAAAATAAAAAAAGGAAAAGATGGCAATAAAACTATAATTATGATGTAGTATGATTAAGGGTCAGTAAATGGTATGTGGTTGCTATAGTTCAACAAAGCAGACGGTTGATCAAAAGAGCGCGAAGTAATTATGTTCGTATGACGAAACAGTTCAGAGAGGTAATGACAGCGTCATAAGTCCCACTCACTTTCACACAACTTTTTTTTTTCTCAAACATTTACAATGACTTTCAAACTGCTTTTAAAACACTTTCACACATTTTTTTTTTCTCAAACTGTTTTTAAAACAAAATAGATTTAGCTTATTTGTAAGAGTGGATGGCTCTTATAAGAGCCGGTTGGATTTTTGCTTATTTTTTTTAGAGTGCTATTCTCATTTGCCTGGTCTCAAAAATTTGAAATTTCGTGTTGGTTCGGCACATGGGGCAGGTCATTTGTCCAGTTTCATAACATCTATGGCACCATTGGTGAGTACATTCTATGCAGAGGTCATGATAACATGTTTCTGTGAAGGCTCTGCTTTGTCCCATTTTCTTAAAGCAAATGAAACACCGTGTTGTGTACTTCTCCAGCCATGCGTTGAACCAGTCTGGATATTCTTCCCTTTCTTGTGTGCAAGGCATTTTATATCCTAGCAGGAAATGGAAGTAAAATGCCATTCTGTAGTCTCCTGTTTCTATGGCTTGTAGACGAAGTCTTTTCTGGTGAAAAAACCGCATTCCTATATTCATTTCAATAAGCTCTCCATTCTCATTCAAGTAATATGTTGTCACCCACTGTCTTGATAATGCACGATCTCCCTGACTTCTTATAAAAGAAGCCATAATAGCTCTGTCAGAATCTTCTTCCTCATTGCCTGTTAAATCAATCTGGTCTCCCTCTTGATGAGCCATTTTTCTCAAACACCTCAAACAGGTTTTTTTTTTATATATATTCATATGGTTCCCCCCCTCTCAAACCACCCTTTCCAACCTGATTCGTTCTCGTAACTACAAAACTATTGGTTCTCTGAAATAAGTATTATTCATTAGTGACCTCAACCTGTCTTAACCGGCCTTAACCTTTATTGAGCACCCCCACCCTGAAAGCAGCCTCATTTACATACGACCTCAACCCGTTCCGAGCGGCCTTGACCTTGCCTACAGTAAGTCTGAATGTAACCACAATTTTATTTGTCCGTGAAATGGCATGACGATTGGTTCTTAATTACGTTACGTCACTGTGCCTCTTGCTCTGTACTTTGAAATGTGCAACAATTTGTCTTAAGCAACGCTGCTCCCTTTTCTATTTTATTTATATATTCTTTCTTTTCTTAAAAAAAAAAAATGTTGTTTTTATACTTACATAACGTTTTAATACTCGTATAACTTTAAAAAAATACTTTTATTCACTCACACATACACATACACACATACATACAATTTTTTAAAGACACATGTTGCTTATTTTGTAATAATAGAAGCCCTTAAAAGGGCTTTAATTTTTCTTCTGGATTGATTAGCAAACCCGCCCAAAGAGCTGGTTTTCTTCAATCCAGTCTTCTATACCGCCTAACGCCATTTCAATAGCGAAAAATATTTTCCATAAGTCATACGCATTCTCATCCGGCCATTCTAAAACACACTGCAAAAACACTGTGTTCCGAACACCGAGTGAAAAAAACTTATGAAACAAACCGACTCTGTCAAGGCGTAAAGACATGATTGTTGCTTCACTTTCTCTTTTTTTTTCCTTATATATATATTTTTTACTTATTTAATTGGTCTGTAAAAGTCTTCCTTGATTGGCTTCACTTAAAGTGTCCTTCACCTTCTATGGTCTTGAATACATGACCTGAAATGTGGGGGTGGAGAGAGAGGGAAGGAATGATTGGTTTCACTTAGTGTCCTTCACCTTCAGCAATATTCAATACAAGACATGAAATGTGAGAGTGGAGAGAGGGGAAAAGTACTTGAACTGGAAGATAAAATTATACATTTTTTTTTTTTTTTTTTTTTTTCACACACACACATACACACATAAAAACAGGTTTAGCTTATTTTTAAGAAATAGTGGCTCTGAAAAGAGCCGAGGGTGTTGGTTGTAATAGTTTTTAGTAGTAGCTCTTTGAACCCTCCAAGAACTTGCATTTACATTGCCACTTGTAGTACTGATCCATGGTAAAAGGGCGGCCAACACACTTGAATGGGTGCGAGTTAAAACCACCCAAATTTTTTAGTTTAACTCCACACCAGTAGCAATCCGTGCAGTCAGCCCCCCATGCTACAGATGAGTAACTGTACCATAGGAGACCACCACACTTCCTGCAACAAAACCGGCGTGGAGCATTATGACCCACGGGACAGCTGTGTGGCTCACCCTCATACCGTAGGATAACCCAGCACTTGTAGCACTCAATGCGATTCATTTTGACTAATGCCTCACTTTCACTTTTTTCTTATATACCTCTCTTTTTCTCTCATTTCATTCGTCTATAAAAGTCTTCTATGATAGGCTTAACTTTATTCTTCATATATAGTGACCTTAACCTTTACTGATCTTTAGTTATCTTAACGTTGAGTGTCCTTGACCTTCGTTTTATTTATTTTTTATTTGTTTATATATATATATTTTTTTGTTTCTTTTATTTGTTTATTTGTTTGTTTCTTACAACTTCCAAAAAAAAAAAAAAAAAAAAAAAAAAAAAAAAAAAAAAAAAAAAAAAAAAAACACCTGTGTTCATACCCGAGCGGGTTTGAAAACAGGTGTGCTCAAACCCGTACGGGTTTCAACACACCTGTGCTCAAACCCGTACGGGTTTCAAAACACCTGAAAATACGGGTTTGAGCACACGTGTGCTCAAACCCGTATTTTCCCACTACTATTAGGTATTATTATGTATGATAATGTTATTAATATTACATGATAATGTCCCTCTCCCGAACTTTTTGTAACTTTTTCCTCAAACTTCGTTTAGAAATTAAAGAAAAACAAAAACCAGAGAACGGTCTTGTATATACCGACAAGCATAGCATGGTGGAGATAGCCGGATAAGAATACGATACATCGGATATAATAATTTAGTGAGATTATAGTGGACAGTGACAAAATGGATGAAAATGTGAAGGAGTTTAACTAAACAATTCCAAAAACCTCCATTTGAAGCAGCGTTAGGATTGGGTTACTTTCTCACCACTGAAGGATGCATAGCAACTGATGATCCGCTGGAACAAGCTTCGTATGTAAATAGTTATTCAGTAGATCATATTTTGTCACTATTAGGGAAAAAAACTAAACAGTATAATAAGACTCGAATTAACCTTGCTAGTAGGGAAAAAACAGTGGTTCTGCATCAAACTTCAGATAACTTTACTTAAGTAGTGTAGAAATATCAGTTGTGTAACAAAAGTGGATGATTACTGGAACTTAGTCACGCTGGTGGAACAAAATAGGTACAATTTTCGCAAAAAGGACGCCACGTATCATCTATCAAGAACATTCCGATGAGGACGATATTGAGAACCCAAGTGATAAAGAAGAAATAATACAAACTAAAGAGTTAAATGATCTGACAGAACAAACCCTCACCGGAGACATTGCCCTAGGAATGAACAACGGGCAACAACAAGCCAATAATCAGCCGGCAGAAGAACAAAATCCCGCCTATAATCAACCGGACCAAGTACTACAAGAAAATCAGGCTGCTCCAAATGCCATAATAAAAGGTAAACATGTTGACCTTAGCTTTTCGGCCGCCCTCTTTCGGTGGGTCAAAATTCGAAACCGCAGGGCGCTGGCTCGAGAACTTTAACCGATATGCTGATCTCTCGGGTACTAATGGTGAGCAGCGATGCGTACTTATGGGATGATTTTTAACGGGAAGTGCTGAGACGTGGTATGACAATTTACCACCGGGTGTGATATGTAGATTTGACCGCCCTCCCCCTAAATGTTGACCTCCTGGTGTGATCTACAGATGCAGATGTGACCGGGGGATCACCATTTTGGGCATGCAATATCGACCCCCTCTATGGAATTTTGACCCCCCTGTAATTTTTTAAGTTTTACAATTATTATCGTTAATTGCACATTACTCCGTGCAGTAATGTGAATCGATTAAATTAAAGGGAAATGGGACACCTGTTTTATATATTATACGCATTGAAATTGTGATGATGAATACTTTGAATCAAAGGGAATGGGAACAGTTCTTTTATCCATTATACTTCTATAGTTAGAGTAGAACACGTCGCATTAAAATTGCCATTACCATATTTTTAACAGGGCCCGTGTGAATCCTTTGAATCGAAGACTTCTATACATCTTTCATGCATTGTGTTTTATACCCAGAGTCGATCATGCCGCGCTGCAATTGCAATTTATATGTAGTGCTTCGAATTGCGATTAGTTAGTACTCAAGGAAATTAATTTTGATTGGTTTCATTGGTTTTCGAATTGCAATTATTTACTCAATGCTCAAAGAAATTAATTTTGATTAATTGGATTTCAAGTCTTGATCACGTTTTTATTGGTTCGTGTATGTTTAGGAATTCGTTTTGCCCTATATAAGGCAGTCCGATTACTGGTTTTAGCATGTGAAAATTATTATTGACAAGTAATTCTAAGTCACTAATAATCAATCAAAAGGCATTAATCTGGAAGTGGTGTGTTTGTGCTAAAATAGATTAATTTGAGGTAGAGGATATAGCCAGTTTCAAGTTGGAGTGGAAGTGTTGTGTTAATCAAAACCATAATGCCTGATAAAAACGTGCAAAACCATCATATAATTGAAATAGTATATAACATAATAACTTTGGAAAACCATACGACAAACAATAACAAGATAATGCACATATTCATAGACAAAAATATAGGGGGGGGAGGGGGTCAATATTACATATAGGGGGGGGGGGGTCAATATTACATGGCTGATAGCTATGTAAGATTTGACCGGGGGGGGGGGGGGGTCAAATCTCCACGGGGGTCAATTCTACACCTCACACCGCCAACCCACCAGAACGATGAACAGTTTACAACAAGCATTTCGCGAACAGTATGTTGATGTTGAACACACAAAGCTGCAGCGACAAGTGGCAACCTTGTCCAGGACGCAGAAGACAGGAGAAACGGTGGATGTGTATATCACAAAAGCAAGAGCGAAAGTGGGAGACCACCAGTACGATGACCAGCTGCAAATGGTCCTCATCGTGAACGGATTAAGACCGGATATCAAGGGCCGAGTCATGCAACATTTACCTTTCGACAACATTGACGATTTGATAACCAAATGCTGCCATGTCGAAGCCTCACTTCAAACCAATCCATACAATCCTAATATGGGGAACGTTTCCATGCCTATGGTCGCGAACGTCTGTACGGAGGAAAATGTCGCCACCAGCAGTGACGTCACCAAGGCTGAAAACGTTTTGGAGAGGACTCACCAAGAAAGTAGAAGAAATTGAAGTAGCAAGCAAAACTTGTTGCGAAAATGAACGCAATGAAAGGTACAAGCCAACAGAACAGCGAAGGGTAGAAGTTCAGCGAGGTTTTACTTGTGGCAATACTGCACATCATTTCATGAAAGACTGCCCTAACAATAGACCGCAGAGTTTCTACGAACCAAACGATGAGACCACTTATCGAAATTCGTCACGATTAGGCGGGTCCAGAGGTGCGCGTCAATGTGTACGTGGCCGAGAACGTGGGTCAGGATGATCCACCGAAAGATGGACCCAAAACGTCTGGAAATCAGAACTTACCCAAATGTCACTGTTCTTATAGTGTTACAGAAATTTAAGTAAATACAAGGTTTTACAAGGTTTTATTGATCGGAAGTCTATTTTGAACAAGGTATCTTTTACTGAGACAACACCTCGTGACACTTCAAGATCTATGTCTCATACAGTTCGGAATGGCAGTCTGGGATGGGCCACGGCAACCCAGACATATATATTGCTGTGCCGGTTGGTTGCTATGGTGACAGCAAACACCAAATAGCATTACTGTACAGAGTGCCAAGAACATGGCAGCGGGCAAATTAAGGGCAGGTGAAGGGGTGTCCCAATACCCGGCATATGAGATGAGGGAAGGAAGCTCTTTATGGAGGGGGGGGGGGGTAGGGGGCAGGGCTTGACTCTTGTGTGCTGAAGTCGAACTGTACATTTCAATGTGGAGAGTTCCGAACGAGTCTTGGTGTGTTTCGGATATTGTGACTGTTTTTGCTGTAGCCCGACGGCTCAACATCATTGCTTCTTATGAATGTATAAAATTACCTTTAAAATGGTATGATTTGCTTAATTTTGACTAAAAACTGAGCTTGACCTCCCGTTTCCAACAAAACCAACTAAAATATTGCAGCTGGTTGTTTTTCATGGCGACCAAATCGCAACGTCTATTCAACGTCTGTGTGACTACGTTGGATACACACGCATAGATTTGGTTTACATATATAAGTATTTCTCCTGCCATTGTACAAACATCGGGGACAAACAAACAAACAAACAAACAAAAACACACACACACACACACACACACACACACACACACACACACACACACACACACACACACACACACACACACACACACACACACACACACACACACACACACAAAACAGCAAAAAAAAACTTCGCCATATTATCTGTAATAGGAAATTGCAGACATGATGGGGCTTTTAGTCTGGGGCCGAGCCTACGCCCATGGGTAACATTCCAAATTTTGCGCGAGAGGGAGTCGGGGGTCGGCTTCAGAAAGCGTTTTTCCGATGTGCTTTATGTAGCCCTTTGCCGAAGTTCGACCACCCAGCAAACATATTTACGAGTTTTAGACGAGATTCAAAAGTGTTTGCGCACGAGTTATAGACGTGTTATTCTCGTCTACATCTAGTCTATTTTGAAATGTCTGAAACACGTCTATTTCTGGTCATGTGTTTTAGACGAGTTTCAGATTACTTTTCAGACGTGGAAACGGGATATAGATTAGTTCCAGACGAGTATTTTTAATGTAAAAGATCGGATTAGTTACCTTTGTTTATTTTCGTAACCTTAAAAAACCTTCAAAAAAAGTTTTATTTTCGTTATATATGAAACCGCAGTTACGAAATCCTTCAGACAACACTACTACACTCAACTTACATTCGTACCTACCTGGGATTGAACTCGGGACCTCTTTCATCCTACGCGTCGACCTTACCTCTACGCCACCACGCATCCGATTAACTACGGACTATTCGGCTACCAATATGTTGTTTCTACGTGATCCCGAACAGTTTACTTTTCACATTTTCCTGTTTTTGTTTGGTGATGCTTTTAAAATTATTTTAGTTTATAAAAAAAACGTGCATTTTGCTTTCATAGTGGTTATTTGGTTGGGATTAGTTGATCGAGGCAAATAATATTCTTAGCTAGAACTACAGAAAGAGCGTAAGTTGACCTCCCCCCGCCCCCACCCTGAAACTAAACCTTAAATCAAATGAATGATACATAAAAGTCAATATTAGATTTTAAAATTATATATTTAAATCTTTATTAGTATCTAAAATTTGCCAATTTATTTGAAAATGGTATTCAGAACACATGGTTTCCCATGGTTTACCATGGTTTCCCATGACGCTTACACGACACCCAACAATACCGATTTTTCATAATGCTCCAGTACAAAACATTTGATATCTCGTCTGAAACTGGGCGAGAAAATAAATACGAGATTCCGACCAGTTTTACATCCTGAAACTCGTCTACAACTAGTAATGACGAGTATTAGACGAGATATAGAAACAAAGGATTAAAATTATTTTTGGAAGGATAACAAGCTTTTCTTGTTTGCTGCAAAAAGAATTTGTCGAAATAAAAAAAAACAAAAACATATTTCTATATTGACTTTTACATAAAACGAAATGTGTGTGAAAGACATAAAATCAGAAAGTCGTCCAAAACTCGTTTATGACAAAATTCGATATCTCGTATGAAACTGGGCAAGAAAAAATAAATACGAGATTCCGACCAGTTTTACAGCCTGAAACTCATCTAAAACTCGTAATGACGAGTATTAGACTAGTATTAGACGAGATATAGAAATAAATGTTTGCTGGGCAGCAGTCTCATTGAGGGTTTATTTAGTAATGTAAAAGTGTGAAATGGTGTAAACTGGAGGCAGATGGGAGCCGAATGGGTCGAGAGGGAAGACGACAATATTTGTTTCGAATTGTTGATGGGAGGGGGGCGGCGGAGGGGGGTTGAATCCGCTAATGAACAGAATTGTTTTGAATTTTATCACAGGTACCTCTTCCAAAGAACATGGAGGTTCATACCAAAGTACACTGGACCTGGAAGACGTGTACTTATTTTTGACCGGTCACATGACGTGCAGTCGTAAGGTGTGCGCAAAACTGTACGCTCAGGGAGCTATAACGACACGTGACGACGATGACGTCATGGCACAGGGGAATTACACGGATGAGGCGCGGTGTCTTCTAGCAGCGGTGAAACGTCACAATTGCTCTGACGAGTTTGTGGAGGCCTTGAAACAATGCCAGCGGCTTCTTGCTGCCTACGTCATACGTAAAAAACAAAACCCTGCCCCGTACATGAGTGCAGCGTCGGTGCCTGTGGCCAAAGGACCCTGTAAGTTGTGTGTTTATTCAACTTAAACATTGACAAGACTTTCTTTTGACATTTTGCAATAATATCCGATGGTTGATCTCGATACTTGCTATTATGTTGCTTATTCAGTATGTTCTTGGAGGTAGGGGTTGGGGGAGGGGGGGGGGTATAAGGGGTTGCAGAGGGTTTGTCTAGGCTTTAAAAATACAATGCATTTTTATCGTCATTTGTGGATATTATTTGCGAGGGAGGGGGGGGGGGGGCAAGTTCAAACCTCAGCCCATCCTGAATCCCTCGTAAGGATGAGCTAAAGCGAAACAAAGAAGACGCCAGGTATATGAATATCTACCCCCATCCCCCCCCCCCTACAACCACCCACTTAGGGGCATGCCAGCACCAATAAATCGCCTTGAGAGACAAATTGACGACCCCAAAACCATCCACCCTGCTAGGTAGTTAGGAAAAGCCAAAGCGAAAAAAGAAAGAAGTAAGGTGTGTGAGCATGCCCCCCCCATCACCCCACCCCGGGCCTGCAAGCACTGATGCCACCCGGAGAGACAGTTGACAACCCCCCCCCCTTCCCCCAGTCACACACCCCGGGGACCTCCCAGCACTGATGCCACCCTGACCAGCAGTTGACCCCCCCCCCCCAAAAAAAAAAAAAGAAAAACAAAAAAAAACAAAAAACAAACCACCCACGTAAGTCAAAAGAAAAAAATAATAATAACCCGGGGAAATATACCCACAGCTACAGTTGTGCGTGTATATATTTGTCAAGGTTTGCCCGAGAAGCACAAGGCGGTGTTGCAAGCCGAGTACGAGGATTTACGCGAGTGCGCATGCGTGACTGACGTCATCACCGATCTGTACACGTCACTAGTGCTGAGCCGTCACCAGCTGGAGCACATCAAGAAGATAGCGCTGGATTACGAGAAGATGTCCTTCATCATCAAGAGTGTCATTATGCGCGGGACGATGCAAGACTTCGACACATTTTTTAATATTCTAAAAAACCACGACCCTGCTATGGCTGCTAAGTTGGAACAACGTCTGGAGAACGCTGAAGAAGGTAAAATGGCCAAGGCGCTTTTTTCTTTTGCTTTTGTAATATACTGCAATACTGTAGTCCCCTGCTCCCACCGCCCCTCCCCTCCCCAACCCCCCCGTACACGGTATGTCTCAATTTGTATGAATTCAAGAAATTTCTTAAATTCAAACAATCTGCATTCCGATACACGTACACGTGTTTATTGTTATTGTAGAATAAGTTTTGCTTCAGTGGTCGTACACGTACCTATTGCAAGTGTAGAGTAAGCTTTGCTACAATGGTCATACACGTGTCTATTGTTATCGTAGAGTAAGCTTAGCTACAATTGGTCATACACGTGTCTATTCTTATCGTAGATAAAGCTTTGCTACAATGGTCATACACGTGTCTATTGTTATCGTAGATAAAGCTTTGCTACAATGGTCATACACGTGTCTATTGTTATCGTAGAGTAAGCTTTGCTACAGCGGTTAACATGTGATGTGGCCATCTGACATCAATAAAATACATCACGAATTGCTGCTGGCAAAATCCCGACCTTTGAGAAAAGTCCAGGTTTATGGTGCGCGTTTTAGCGTCACATGTTAGCATATGGGACCATTTTGCGGTGTCACATGTTAGCACATGGGACCATTTTGCTGTGCCACATGTTAGCATATGGGACCATTTTGCTGTCTCACATGTTAGCATATGGGACCATTTTGCTGTGTCACATGTTAGCATATGGGACCATTTTGCTGTGTCACATGTTAGCATATGGGACCATTTTGCTGTGTCACATGTTAGCATATGGGACCATTTTGCTGTGTCACATGTTAGCATAAGGGACCATTTTGCTGTGTCACATGTTAGCATATGGGACCATTTTGCTGTGTCACATGTGAGCATACGGGACCATTTTGCTGTGTCACATGTGAGCATACGAGACCATTTTGCTGTGTCACATGTGAGCATACGGGACCATTTTGCTGTGTCACATGTGAGCATACGGGACCATTTTGTTGTGTCATATGTGAGCATATGAGACCATTTTGCTGTGTCGCATGTGGGCATACGGGACCATTTTGCTGTGTCACATGTGGGCATACGGGACCATTTTGCTGTGTCACATGTTAGCATATGGGACCATTTTGCTGTGTCACATGTTAGCATACGGGACCATTTTGCTGTGCAGATGCGGTGCTACAGAAGGTCATGCTAAGTAACGCGAGGAAGCGCGGCTTCGAAGAAGAAACGACGCACGCCAAAATAAAAAGAACCAAAACCGGAAGTGTTATTCTCTTCCTCGACGTCACTTCCTTTGCGGAGTTTACGCGCATTCAGCGTGACGTCGATTCAGGCGATATGCACGAGCGCGTCACGAAGTGGCTCGGCAAGATTGACCAATCACGGGAGGGCAAGGTCTTGCTTCATCTACGCCTCGATATAAAGTTGAAGAACATGGCCAGTGCAGGTGAGCTGCCAGTTAGCAGGACTTAGAAATAATAATGATTATAATAAAAAATAAGTAAATAAATAAGTAATAAAAATAATAATAAAAAAAATAATAAAAATAAAAAGAGTTTTGAGCGGCTACTTCCATCCAGGAACGATGTCCGAAGAACTTATTTGCGTCTCTAGTACAGAATCAGCCATAATGCGAGCAGTTCCATCACATGGCTTTCATTGTGTCGTCGTACGTTTTTACCCTTACGACGAGGTCGTGGAGACAGCAGAAGACGGTTTTGATTCACAAAAGTTAACTGTGCAGTTAACCTCACGACGCGCAATCAGCTGATCTAGCTAAATTAGGCAGACAATTTTTGCAAGAATATGTTTTAGCATAAAAGTAAAATTTGGTAATGAACTTACAGGAGTTTTTTTAGCTATAGGAACAGTTAACGGGATCAGTTAGCTATAGGAACAGTTAACTGAATCAGTTAGCTATACAGTTAACCTTTGTAAATTAGGCCGCTGGCGATGGAGCGTCCGGCAAACGCTATGGGTTATACGGTGGAAGATCATAACGCTTAGTGAAGCCCCGAACGGGAGGCGCAAGTCGATCATATATGTGTAGTGCGAATCACCGTCGATCTTAACTTCAGGCCCGTAAATTGTTGCGCGAACGGGCTGAAGCGGACGTATTTCTGCCTCTACTTTATCCCGGAATATGCTCTCCGCAGCGCGGCTGTCAGCTGCCTTAAGGGTTGAGCTTGGTCCGTGTTTACCTTTACAATGATAAAACCGCTTGAAGCCCCGTCTAAAAAAATTCCTTGTCCTGATCGTCTTATTAAAGTTGCTCCCATTTTTGAGTTTTGACAGTAAGTGGGCTAGGGGGAGGGGGAGCGGGCGTTAGTATTGACGGTGGAGATGTTCCGGGTCTCTTCTCCGATCCAGATATTCCAGATGCACTGTGACTTTTATTTTTTCTACATATTTAAACATATGGCCTACTGTTTTGCTGAGTAACATCTCTTTTTGGGGCCTTCGAACGAGGTCGGGCGCCAGCCTCAAAATGGTGTGGTGAAAACGACACATTTGATCATGTTGGACACCGTTGCTTTTAAAATGGTTTTCCAATTAGCCAAGCCCCCATTAGCGATGTCGAAACGAACTGACATTGTATTGTGTAAACCAAATGTCAGTTATGTTTGCCTCAGAAGATACATCCCATGGGAGCCACAATCACATGGCTTTGACTACGCCATTCTTGCGAAATCGTCACTACTTTGTTACGACGTTGCTTTTACTACATCGTTTTGCGTTTTTTTTGGTCGACTTCAAGCTTTTTGCGTGTAACGGCAGTGGTCATGTATGCCTTGTTTCACAAAATGAAAAGTATCTGTTTTTGAAGCAGAGCCAGTTTGCGTTGCGAGATACAGCCTTGATGCGTTTTCACTGACACTCAGTGTGTATGGAAATTATCTTGATAATGGAAACTCGTATCAACTTAAAACTATGACGAAATTATGGGAGGCCTATGACGTCATTATTTCAGATTCTGTTTGCAAAATTTCGCAATCGCTGAACATCACAGATCAGATTTGGTGGGATTGTTGTTTTGTTCGAACGGCTGCATCAATTTTTTTGTCTTGAGTGGAACTAGCAATGACCGTACTTGGCGTCAGCATATGGCATAGTCATTTAACCATAACAAAATTTCGTGCGCAGTGTATCTCAATAACGGAACTTGGTATATAGTAATTCCTTGGATAAGTCGAAAGATTTTGTCAAAGTTATTATTTCAAGGGAAAATTCAAGCCTTGCGACATGCACTCACAACATGCCATGAATGGACGAATATATTTATTAGCAGTGGTAGTGCTTTGCGTGTGCGTTAAGCCATTTGGTGGTTATGAAACGTCTGGCGAACGAAAAGTGGTACCTATAGATCGAATGACATGTAGCATGTGATGGCTGGGAGAGTCCACCATACATTAGAGCCACAGTACTTTCTTGAAAAAAACTTCTTTGTGATTGTTTTGTTCATACGCGAATGTTCACTTTACACAGTAAACAATTCCGTATGTTTATTGTAGGTCTGTTGTGTTTATTGTAGGTTTGTTGACGTCACCTATTCGGTATGAGTACTGTGAGAAGGAGCAGGCATGGTACTGGACCACAGACGAGTACAACTGGTGCCACGTGTCCAGGGTACAGTGGCCGTTTGGTGACGACAAGGGAAAAGTTCCCAGTTACACCGATCTGCAAATATTGAAGGTTTATATTCACTTACAATGCTCTTTTTCATAATTAAATGTATTAATTCTATGATTTGGTATACCTTTCTTGTTACGTTGGGATATAGAATATTTTTATGCCTCGCCGGGGGCGGGAGATATAGAAACGCCTCGTGTCCGTCCGTCCTTCCATCTGTCTGTCCGCAATCCTCTTTGTCCAGGCTGTATCTTTGTTACTGTTCCTCAGAGATTAATAAAACCCTACAGCAAGAAAGTATATAACGTGTAGTTGTGCAACGTCAGGTTATTTTCAATTTTTCGTCAAAAAGTGTAATTTTGGCGATTTTTCACAATTTGGACTTTGTTCTTTACTATACCTTAAGGGAAGAAAATATGTATAGTGTAGATGAGCGCGGTGGGGGATGTGCAATCTACGATTGTCTTGTATTGATTTAACATAGTGATCATTGCCTGTTGGCTGGTAGACGTCACCAATAATTCTTGAGGCCGATGAGTTGAGCAGCTTCCCAGATAGCAGTCCCACATGGGGACTATGCATAATATATGTGGGTATTCCCACGTACCCACGTATAAATAATTTGTATTTTGTTGGGGAATTCCCATGTAGTTACGTGGGATTTAGGAGATTTTGAGACTCTTTCCGATGTGTATTATGCGCATGTGAACCCATGCATTTTATACGCATATATTTCCATGCATTTTATATGTGGGAATTCCCGCGCATATTAAGCATGGAATTTTAAAGGGACGACCCACCCTGGGCATACCCGATAACTCCATCGAATACACAGACATGAACCTTTACACATAAATGCAGTTATAAAGTATTCCTTAAAAGAATTTTAAGCATAAAAATTTTAGTGAAATTGGTATTTCCATGTCTAACTTTCTATTATACTTAGAAAAAAGACAGCCCTCCACGAAAATATGCAGAATTTAGCAAAATTTAAATATATTATCGCTCAATGGCGGCTGTTTCCGGTCTGCGATAATAAGCCCACATTGCCAGACTGCGCATAATATGCGTATATTATCCCATGCATTTACTAAGTGGAAATTTTCACGTATTATATGCGTGTATTTTATATGGGAATGCCCATATGGGAAATCCCACGTAAAATATACGTGTAATATGCAAATGACTTCTAATGAAATTTTACGTGGGAATTCAGAAGTATAATATACATATAATATGCGTTAATTACCCATGCATTTTAGAAGTGGGGAATTCAGCGTATATTATACAGGGGAATGCCCACGGTGGGCATTACACGGGATAAACCATGCAGTTTACGCGTGTATCTACCCGTGCATTTTATACGTGGGAAAGCCTATGTATATTATATGTAGAGTTTATACGGAAATCACACCGTGGGAATGTCCACATACATTACACATGTTTTCTATGTGGCCATGCCAACGTCCCACGTTCCCACGTAAATCCCATCTAAAAACAACGCGTTTTATACTTGGGACGAAAAATTATGCTAACTGGGTTATTGCTTTAGTTATTACTCTTTCAGATGCTGCTTTTCGCCTTAATTCCTTTCTTTTAGTCGTTTAAAAAATAATAAAATGAGGTTTTTATCTTCTGCTACAATTTTAAAATCTGTAAATTGATTGCATAGTAATGTTATACAGCTTACGTAGAAAAGCCTTAAGAATCAATACTGGAAGCCCAGTATCTGCTTAAGCTGTCCATTCCATCAGCAAGAATGTGTTCGCAGCGGAAAAAAAAACTTTTAGATGTCTACATCCCTACAAACAATACACGGCAGTTCTTGGTGAGCCGTCAGTGCTTCTGATCAAACGTATAAAACTTTCGCTATTAGATTTTTTGATTTACTTCTGCAGAGTCTGGTGTTGAAGAATACTCCGGAGACACACTCCGACGCATGCATTATATGTAAGTAACAATTGTGTGATACGTAACGGATGGGTCCATCTATTCAACAAAAACAAACGCATGTATGACTAGTGAGTGTGTATTTTACGTTGGTAATGGACGCATGTAACAAACACGTGGATGGTGGTAACGAGTACGTTCATTATGTGGGTATTTAATTGATATATTAAATGTGAATGACGGTGGCGTTCCATACAATGATTGATGTATTAAATGGCGGCGGCATCCCATAAATTGGTTGCTGTGTTAAATGTAAATGATGGTTATATCCCACACATTGAGTAATGTGTTAAATGTGATGACAAAGATACAACGTGGAAAAGAAAGCAAATCGAGGCGGGGTCACCGTCTGCTCGGGACCTCAGTACCACCAGTGGTAATGAGGTCCCGAAGTGGCACTGAGGACCCGGTGGCACTGAGGACCCAAAATATTTTTTACTTTTAAAATCCTAGATTAAGTTGTTTTAAGCTGAAAGAAACGTTAAAAACCAAAAATCAATGTTACTTTCCGAAAAAAGTGAAGATTTGGTACTGAGGGCCCGGTGGTGGCACTGAGGACCCAAACTTTTTTTTTGCTTCAAAATGCTAGATTAAGTTGTTTTAAGCTGAAAGAAACGTTCAAAACCAAAAATCAATGCTTACTTTCAGAAAAAAGTAAAGTGGTGGTACTGAGGACCCGGTAGTGGCACTGAGGCCCGGTGGTGGCACTGAGGACCCAAACTTTTTTTTTGCTTCAAAATGCTAGATTAAGTTGTTTTAAGCTGAAAGAAACGTTCAAAACCAAAAATTAATGCTTACTTTCAGAAAAAGGGAAAGTGGTGGTACTGAGGACCCAGTGGTGGCACTGAGGCCCGGTGGTGGCACTGAGGACCCAAACTTTTTTTTTTGCTTCAAAATGCTAGATTAAGTTGTTTTAAGCTGAAAGAAACGTTCAAAACCAAAAATCAATGCTTACTTTCAGAAAAAAGTAAAGTGGTGGTACTGAGGACCCGGTGGTGGCACTGAGGCCCGGTGGTGGCACTGAGGACCCAAACATTTTTTTTGCTTCAAAATGCTAGATTAAGTTGTTTTAAGCTGAAAGAACCGTTCAAAACCAAAAATCAATGCTTACTTTCAGAAAAAAGTAAAGTGGTGGTACTGAGGACCCGGTGGTGGCACTGAGGCCCGGTGGTGGCACTGAGGACCCAAACTTTTTTTTGCTTCAAAATGCTAGATTAAGTTGTTTTAAGCTGAAAGAAACGTTCAAAACCAAAAATCAATGCTTACTTTCAGAAAAAAGTAAAGTGGTGGTACTGAGGACCCGGTGGTGGCACTGAGGCCCGGTGGTGGCACTGAGGACCCAAACTTTTTTTTTGCTTCAAAATGCTAGATTAAGTTGTTTTAAGCTGAAAGAAACGTTCAAAACCAAAAATCAATGCTTACTTTCAGAAAAAAGTAAAGATGTGGTACTGAGGACCCGGTGGTGGCACTGAGGCCCGGTGGTGGCACTGAGGACCCAAACGTTTTTTTTTTGCTTCAAAATGCTATATTAGGTGGTTTTAAGCTGGAAGAAACGTAAAATACATAATCCAAAATTTAAAATAATCGGGTCCTCGGTATCACCACCTGGTCCTCAGGGCCACCACCGGGGCCTCAGGACCACCACCGGTTACTCACTACCACCGTCGAGTCCTCACTACCACCACCGGGTCCTCACTACCAACACAGGGTCCTCATTACCACTACCGAATCCTCAGTACCACCAACCGAGCCTCAGGGCCACCAACAGGTCATCGATGCCACCACTTAGATTTTTTCGAAAAGTATGATTTTTGTTGTTGTTATAATGGTTTACTTTCACTCTCAAACATTACAAATCTAACATGTAAAATGAAAATAAAGCAAGAATGTCCAGGGGCGTTGTGACCAATCTAGTAAATCACGTATCAGTAGGCTTGTATGGTCGCCAGAAAGTGGTCATATTGCAAAACATGGCTGCGGAAAACTCTTACAAATTTATAAAGGAATCCGCTCAAAATTGTGGGAGAAGAAGCATTTTGAAAACTAGACCGCACGTACCGAAATAGTACCCACTTGCAAGGGCAGAGACACAACATATTTGGTCAAAGACACATTTTTCAGTGTTTCAACATAATTGTCAGCTTCCGGATTATTATCTTGAACGAGGCCATCGAAGTGAATATAATGTAACCTCATTTGGGCACAAATAAATCAAATTCAGTTTTCTAACCGTTTTTGAGATACTGGTCAACTTACAGTTTTTGACCTTGACCATGATGGAGGAGGTCAAGATCACCGAAGTACCTCTTATATAACGTCTTTTTGGCCCAAAGGGCCAACCTTTTTCTAGATAATAGTCAACTTCCGGTTTTTGACCTTGACCGTAACCCAGAAGGTCAAGGTCACCGAGGTACCTCTTATGTAACATTGTTTAGGTCCAAAGGGTCGAAAATGAGCTCAAAATCACTCTATCTCTAACCGTTTCCGAGATGAGTCGGCCTGTCGTTAAGGACGCGTGAGGTCACGTGACCTTTGACCTTGACCCTCAAGGTTCAGTGTTTCGACCTCAAGGTCAGGGTTAGTGATGAAAGTCCACCCTTTACTGAGTACGTTTTATGCATTCACACTGGGATTTGAGCACCTTTATGGCTTCTTTTCGTGATTAATAGGTGTTTCCAAAAATATTTTGACCTCAATTTGACCTCTGAGGTTCAAGGCAAAAAATTTTACGGATTTGACGACAACTCATTACCCTCTATGTCTCTGCCAAATGCCATCTTTTTACGACAAACCCTGTAGGAGGAGTTTTCTGGAAACCACCTTTAAGGTCAGAAAAACTTTGACCTCAATTTGACCTTGAACTTCAAGGTCAAGGTCAAAAAATTTGCGGATTTGACGAAATCTTGTTACTCTCTATCATTGTGCCAAATTTCATCGTCCTACGTCAAATAGCCTAGGAGGAGTTTTCTGGAAACCTCCGTGACGGAAAAAAAGAGAAGAAAAAAAGGAAAAAAAGGACAGAAATTTCGAGAAAAACTACAAACTTATACCCATTTGCAAACGAAGTTTGCAAGTGGGAATTAACAATCGAAAATTTTTTTATGTCCCCCGCCCCCATATATATATATATATATATATATATATATATATATATATATATATATATATATATATATATATATATATATATATGCCCTCCCTCTCACGCCAAAAAGATAAATTGCATTTTAGCCTCCCCCCCTCCCCCTTCTCTCCCCCCCCTCCGATGCCAAAAAGGGAAACTTCGCTTTTTTTAATTTTATGAGTAGACATATGTATTTGTATATATTTTGTGGAAAACAATTAAAAAATGCACCCAATTTAGCCAATTTGGGCTAAATTGGCTAAAATTGCACATACTCGAAAAATGCACGTCTCAGTGCATCAACACCGAAAGGCAGAATGCATAAAAAGATTGAACAAAAACATGACGTGTGAAAACGTCAATGCTGCTCATAGTCCTGCTTTGATGAAGCCGCTTCAAGGCTTAATAATTGCAAAGCCGATGGGAAAGGCAAAAAAAAGACCCCAATTTGTCTTTGTTGGAGGGGTGGGGTGGGGGGGGGTGGTGGAGGCTATATATATATATATATATATATACATATATATATATATATATATATATATATATATATATATATATATATATATATATATATATATGCCAAAAAGAAAAATTTCGCATCTTTTTTTTCTTCAACATTTTGTGAATAGACATGTGTATTTGTATATATTTTATGGAAAAAACTGTAAGATATTGAGATAAACATATTGGGTGATGGTGGGTGATGGTGGGGGTGGGGGTGGGGGTGGGGGGCGGGGCAGTGGGAATACAAGAAGATAAAAGATCCCATGCCACCCCTGACGGCGTCGCCTAACGGGGTGGCAGGGAGGGAGGCGGAAGATGCAGTGATTTTAAGATACAATTAAAGATGGGGTCGGGGCGGGGACGGGGACGGGGAGTTCATATGAAAAATTTGTCGGGACCTCAGTGCCACCGGGTCCTCAGTGCCACTTCGGGACCTCAGTACCACTAGTGGTACTGAGGTCCCGAGCAGACGACAACCCTTACTGAGCAAATCAGACGGACTGACCGGGGAACATAATGAAATGTTCACCTCTATGTACCCGCGGTGTGGTGTAAGTATTAGCGGCGGCCTCATTTGCCGTGTGCGTGTATATAGCCTACGTGAGTTACGAATGGCTATTTTAGGTGAGTGATTGGTGCGTGCTCTTACGTAAGACTGTGAGTCACAGTTGGACGATCATGTCAACAGTGCACTCAATGTCAAAAACCGTGCCATGGGGTCTCGCACTCTACTGTATATTCTGTATACATGTCAGATATCGTGTGGCGAGGGCTAGCTTCTGTGTGAGAAAGGTCACCGTCTCGTGGTCTTAACAACATTTCGTAATCTTAGCAACATCTCTTAGTCTAACATCGTCTCGAAATGTTAACAAAGCCTTAGTCACTAAGTAAAATGGGAATTTATATTATTACCACTCGGTTTCTCTTTAATTTTTTGGCATTTAAAGCATACAGTTTAACCGAGACTACAAGTTTCCCAAACAACCGTATTTTAGCAGTTCCATTGGTCAATTGATCGACTCAGTAAACGGTTTATTTCTGCCTTTTGGAACTTTTCCTTAATTGTGTCGTTTATATTCCGTTCTCATTCTCACCATAACTTCACTCGATTACTTAGTATTTCAGTACCTGTGTACTTCATTTGCAGGCATAATGAGAGACTTGGAGTGTGACGTAGGGGAAGCAACAATAGAGTACTTCGAAGAGATCGCCATTGTCGTGAATATTTTCAAAGATGTCAGATTAGAAAGAAAAGTCTTTGCAGAGACGAAAAATGATGAGACGAAGTTGGCTGAAACATTCGAAATGTTAAATGTAAGAGAATTTATATATTATTTTTATTTACAGACAATTATCAAGCTGGTTGCAATATACAGAACACCTTAAAAGTGGCTTAGTCCACGTTAATCTGTTCCGGACTATATTATTTTTATTTCCTTGATGATGTAGTTCGCAAGCGTATGACAACAAAAGAAGATTTTATAAGTGGATCTAATATCTTAAACGCCAAGGCGTCCATCGGGAATTGTAAACTGAAACCAGGAGCAGTACGGATTTGAAATCAATGCTGAGGGATTAGACACTAATGCCGTTAGGAATTGGATACTAATGTCGTTAGGGATTAGATACCAGTGTCAACATTTCTCAGTGATTATCTATGTGAAATATCTTGAGTAATTGACATGGAGCTATCTTGGTTATTTCAGCTGAACGTTAAGGACATTGCGTTAAAAATGACGCGCGGATCTGTGTGGAGTGACGCGTCAATAGACCCGGAAACGTAAGTTTTTTTCATCTGCGTTCAAGCCTCATTGACCAGCCTCGGTGGCCTGGTGGTTAGAGTGTCCGCCTCGAGACTGGAAGATCGTGGGTTCAATCCCCGGTCGGGTCATACCTAAGACTTTAAAATTGGGATTCCTCCTTGCTACCCTGTGAGGCACTCCACATGTAAGGGTTAGAAGGAGGGCTGGAATGCCCCATTTCAGTATAATGTGTCAGGGGGATCCCGATATCACCATAGCAGTTGAAAGGGATCTAAAGAACAATACAATACAGTACAATCAAGCCTCATTTTAAAGAACTTTTTCGTTGCAAATGTCGCGACTTTTTTTAAGGGGCCGGCCGGAAGACGCGGTGGGCGTTAAGTTTATATTCCATGATAGCTAATCTAACCCACTACATTCGCTTAACTAAAGCAGGTGGAGCGAACGTCAGTCGCCCGCCTGTCATCTAGAGACGGATTCGAACCCAAGGCCTTGGAATTACCAGACCAACGCCCTAAGCAACTGAACTAATCTTCACCCGTTTTTAATGTTCAGAATAGGTTTGGCACTGAAGGATTAATGCTTTGTTTCAAATGTGTAATTTGCATATATTTGTTAAAATATTTGTTTCAGCACGAAAAGAAAAGTTGGAAAACGAACAAATAAACCTGTCGAAATCACAGAAATATCGGGTAAGTCTTAGAAATTAATGTCATGAAAACGTTTCTGGGGGAATCCTAATATTGGTTAAAAATGAAATAATTCGTGCTCCCCCTTTGTAGAGTATTCGGTTTTGGCATCACTACAGAGTTGTATTTCGTATCGAAGTCTAATGTTACAAATGTTACAACAACAACGCATTTTGTCATGGACTTCTTTATCTTAAGCATCGAAAGTAAAATGGAAGACCGTTAGTTTTTAGTATAAACTTAATCTTTGAAGCTATAATATCTCACTCTAAATGGCAAAATGTAAACACTCTAAAAGCGTAAGGCGTATCACTGCTTGGGTAAATCAGCAAATGTACATTTAATTAATAGGAAAAGATCAGAAAAAGACAAAAGACAAAAATTAAAAGGAAGAAGAAAAAAACAAGCATATCGTTTTCATCATAAATTATTTTAATGCAATTCAATAATATCATAATTATGTTGTAGACTTGACTCGGACCGCAACTACAAAGAGACAGGTGGAGGAAACTAAAGATTACCATGCAGAAGATGGGAATTGTTTCGAAAAACCACCACCACAGAAAATTTTGTTACAAGAATGTTTTGAGCTATCAAAGCAGGACTCAACAAACGTGCCACTCAAGCGTAGCAGAGAGGACACGCCACATTATGTGAAAGGTCAAAATCAAATAATTACATTTGTCATGATCAAAAGGATCTTTAAAAATTAGTAGCAAGTGTCTCTGAACTTTTATGTTTGGTTTTCACTTTTGCGTCATGTATGTTTTTGTAATGCTGTTTATGTGTTATCTCCCGTTAGGTATTAGGTTTGAACTACATTTACACACACATACACACACCTATATAATAATAATACTAATAATACTAATAATAATAATACTACTACTACTGCTACTAATAATAAAGGAAATTTCGTTTATATTTAGCTTCCAAAACTGGCACAAAAGTCAAACAAGGGTCTATCTAAACAAAAATTTGCCGTCTAGACAAGAAAATTGTTCGTCATTCTCTATAATGTTCTTTTTTTCATTTATTACCAATTTCCGCATTGACTATCGCCATTTATCACATGCTGGATCAGTTTGATTCGGTGTTTTTCTAGATACTCTTTCAAGTCATTGACAATATAATAGTGAGTTTTTGCACTTTTGTACCAAGAGTTGCGTGTATTCATAAAATGTATTATACGCCACAGAAACTACTTATGACATTATGACGTTAATAAATAGGTTTGTGAAAATAAGTTGATGTTTGGTTATTTTTCCTCTTTCAGACAAAGACAAATCGGCAGATATATGCAGACCGAACAGCTCGTTGAATCCACGCAGTTAATAATTTTATTGTGCGACATCGTGATAGAGCAAAGCCAGTAAAGCTCGACGACTGTGGCGTGGAATGTGGCGTGGAATGTAAAGTTTTGTGTATTGAAAAGTACTGCATATGTTACTGTTTTCTGTGTACTGTAGCAGTTGGGTCCAATATATACAGAAATAACAAATTGTGACCAGGCCAACAAATTCAGAACCGACAACTAAAACCACTTTTCAATTTCACTGCCAACACTTTGACACTGAGCGACATCTTACGAAATATGGCACTAACTACCTATGGCACGAGCAGCGTATGTACACATGGTGTCCGTGCATTTATAATAATCTATAACAAAATAAATGTAAAATGTTTGGCAGAGCGGAGAGGAAAGTTCATTGATTTAGTTGACAGGAAAGTCGCTGTTCACTGCTTTCGGTTACTTCTTTTGTAAAGTTTGTAGTGTACTTCGTATACTTAACAATGAACAAGGTGTTCATAAAATCAAGATCTCATTTACAATGGTAATATTCCTACTGAACGTTTTACTTTGGTTTGGGTTTATTTAAGTTGTTTCAGGCAGCATTTATATAATTGACGATATATTACATAGCTGTGCTATGATGTTTATGTCAGTAAGCGAATTCTAAGAGGACGGTTTTTAGCCCAGCCGACTTTCGTCGGTGGGCTGTACTGATCACTTGTTGGTTAGGCATCGTTCGTTGTGTGTGTGTAAACAATTTTTCACAATTTTTCAAAATGCTACTCAACTACATTACTCGTTCAATAGTTCAGAAAATTTGGCAGGAATGTACCCTAAGTAATCCTTCACATAGTTTCTACTGTTTGGCCAAATTAAGAAAACACAAAAGTGATATTGTTTCTACAAATTCGACCCAATTGCGATTACATTTGATAGAAATGTTCCCAATGAAGTTCCTGGATCAGGCTTGCATTGTGTTTGGTGGTTTGACCCAAAAGGCCAAAATATTGTTAACAACGGTCATATCGCAATAAAATCGCAATGTACACCTATTTGATGCTTCTTTATTAGTCGAAAGGTGTAGATGCCAGATCGAACTTGCGATGAGCGCGTTGGCTTTCTAGTCACGAGATTGTGAGTTCAAGCCCCGCTCTATGCATATTTTTTTCTTTTCCGTTGTCGCCCTTGATAGGTTTTGCAGACCATATTATAACCGATAACAAAAGAAACTCTACTGAAGATATATATAAATCAGTGGAGTTAATTTTATTATTATTTTGGCAAAACTGGCAGAATAAACGCATGCCTTTAAGAGGAACACAAACAACGCTGTTCGTTCCACAGATCTAAGTCAGATTACTTTTGATAGCAAAGTGGCCTTCAAATTCAAATTGGCAAAATTGATCAATTTTCCTTTCACCTTTGTAATGTCTTCAGTTCTACAGCTGGGCACCGTGTGCACGGACATTCTAGTTATTTTTCCTCTCACGGATAAAGAATATACTTATTGTATGAATTATCACTCCTTTATTGAATATTGCTATTGCTCTGCCACTCAGGTTCCTGTCTGGTTTCATTTCTGAAGTTTAGAAACCGTAGTATTTGGTATACTGTCTTGCCAGCGCATGTTGCAGATTTTGCGTAAGCATCGCATGTGAAATGCTTCTAGTTGAAGTACATGCCTTCTGTATGGGGTCCAAGTTTGGTTTGGTTCTGTTCCTGACTTTTTTCCTGGAGCTGTCTGTGGGCAAAGGTCACATCTACAGCACGTCGGCCGCTGCGAAAACCACTCTGTAAACTACACAGTGAGATATATTGTTCGTTGATCATAAGATACTCAGTTTGCTCGTACAAAAATGTCCTGCAAATTATTATTAGATTAAACGAACTTGTTGAACAAGTGCTGTTTGTACGACCGATTGCATTTCTATCTATCTGTCTTTAACACAATGTTTTGTCCAGACATTTTGTCGGAAAGTTTTAATTGTTTTTTTTATATAAGAGTTAATTAGTTATGCCACTTCAGGACAGTGTCGCCAGAAAATGTTAAAGCTGTATTCAGTGACTGAACATATATTGCAAATTTGCACTATTTTATAATTTTAAAGACATAATGATAATGGTAAGACATGGTAAGTTTTATAGTATTAATGTTTTAGAGGCGATAATTTTCTGTTTGGAATCAAAAGCCGCGGCATTGCTGAATGAATCTATTTGGCCTTTTTTGGTGTAAATATTGAATGCACAATAGCGGATTTTTATAACCTCGAATATAACGACATACATCAATAGATAATTATAGGCGTCGATATAAGCCCTTTACGGATTTAAAGTATCAGATATAGCGACATAATTGTTTCGGTTTACCGTTTTAACGAGGTTTCAATGTAACGTGTGTTCTATAGATGTACTGTTTTGCGATTTTGAATGTTATCACTTGAGTGCTTTTTTTGTAATTTTGTACTCTCATTTTTTTCTATGTTTTAACGGTTGTGTTGTGTTATGATTGATTAATTAAAATCGAAGTTAAAATAGATCTATTGGGTCACAGTGAATTTGCTGAGGGACAGTTAATTAATAATGGAGTTCATTGACGAGTCTCAGAAATAATTGCAATTGTGTTGCCCTTCAGTTGTTAATCATGCAGAGAGGACAGAGGATATAGTGCCAAAAGAAAAAAGCTGGTTTACTTAAAGTGGACCAAATGGACCGTCTGGATTTTTGTCCGATTTCTGACCACGGTTGACGGAGGAAGACGCCAGATCTTATTCTGTGTAACAAACTTAATTTCATTTCATTTTTGATTACTGTGTCGTGAAATCTCTGTTAATTTAACATATTGGGCGAAAACTTATGGCTACTGATTAAGCATGTCACAACGGGGATTTTGTAGAGTTCAGTGTTATAAGTGAATTCACAGAAAACATTGTTCGTGTCTGTCCGTTTTTTACATTGCATGGCAGGTCCTCTTTATTAGCCCAGCCAGCTTTCGTCAGTGGCCTATACTCATTATTTGTGTCCGTCCGTTATGTGTGTGTAGTCAATTTTTGAAACTGCTACTCTTCCTACATTTCTTGTATTTAAAATTTGGCAGGAACGTTCCTTGTGTAATCCTCCAGCTTGCATTTATTTGGTGATTTAGCTCCAAATTTAAAATTGACCATATTTAAAAGAACACAGTATGCAGCTCTTCCTACAAATCCGGTTCGATCACATTGAAATTTTACAGGAGTGCTCCCCCAAAGTTCACACATCAGGCTTATATTTTCTTTGGTGATTTGGCCAAAATGGGGAAAAAATCACAATATGCTCCTACTTGAAGCTTCTTCACCAGTCGTAATGTTTGGGGGTTAGGCTAGTCAAGTCGGTTGTGTGTTAGGCTACGATGCAACAGCTCCTGAGCAATTAGCCTGGTCTTTTTGTATAAATTAAGTGTAAATTGGAGAGCCTCCGACTATAAATTGAGTACGCATCAGACGAAAACAAATGTAACTTGGTAACAAATTAAGGTTTAAAAGGGTAAATTAGTTGAAGACAAAGATATTTGAAGATCAAGAACACAGCTTTGCTAACATGTCTTTCAATGTATTATCCTCACCCTCGATTGGGGCCTTTTCATTTGAGGCACTCTAGTTATCTACAAATAAGTTTTGAGTTAGCTCTACTTATTTATGGTGGTTAAGAAAGAAATGTCTAGAGTATATATTCAAGTGTGCTATTTGAAAAATATTTCTTTATTAATTGATCGAAATACCAAATTTTTAAGTGAAAATTGAGTATAAATTACAGTGCCTAAATAGTTTGAAATTTGATATAAATAAGTGCAAATTAGATATAATTTAAATATAATTTCAGTAGTAATTTGCAACTGTAAATTGGTGTTAAAGTACATGCATAAATTATGATTGCAACTTATGTGTATATTTCCAGAAATGCTGTGGCTATAGATAAGATTACTTGTCTTCGTTTGACGTAGATTATAGTCAGCACCTTTGCCGTGAAAAGAAATCATTTGTGTTGTGGCGTATACGAAAGTATATGAAGGTATATGGTGGATTAAAATTGCATTGTCTTTTGTTTTCGCTTATATCTGCTTTTTGCAATAGTTTTATGAATCACAAGAACCAGCCAGTGCTGCATGTTATGTCAAGGTGTGTTCTCATCTTGTAAGATCAAGAGAGCACTTACCTCAGAAAATTAGTGGTCTATCAGGTCTTAAAAAAGGAACGAGACTAAGTGTCATTAAATTTTGGGTGCTTTGACTGCCTGATTGCTTGTATGATTGCCTGATTGCTTGTATGATTGCTTGTATGATTGCCTGATTGTTTGTATGATTGCTTGTATGACTGCCTGATTGCTTGTATGATTGCTTGTATGACTGCCTGATTGCTTGTATGATTGCTTGTATGCCTGCCTGATTGCTTGTATGATTGCTTGTCACTCAGGCCCTGCACAAGCCATTCTTAACATATGTCGATATAACAGGAGTTTGGACAAAGATGTGCCACCGTTTTTACAATTTGAATTTTTATACACATTTTTTTGGTCTTTGCTATTCCTTCCCAAAGTCTTCTCGGCAACGCTGTCAAATTTAATAGAAACACCCACAAGCTGAAAAACTGACACGCTTGTATTTGTTGCGATTTGGCTAAAACTTGTGGGATTCGCGTTAATGTGACAGCGCATAAATCCGAGTCCAATGTCCACAGACACTTGTTTATATCCAAGTTACGGGAATTACATGGAAATTTCACTTTTTTTTCTCCCAAATCACAGACATCCCCCTTTCCCTCTCCTACGTCGCTGAATAGTTTTACGAAGAATAAAACAAATCTGACTTAATTTCTTGTATTTATGTAGCCATTGAAAAAGCAAAGAACAGACGGAAGACATGATAAGCTTTCAGTATCGATCAGTACCTCCTCAATACACGTACGTGTACTGGGGGAAAAAGAGTACTCTGTTAAGTACCCCTAGCCTGATTTTTATATATAAAACACTGCGTAGACAAAACTACTTGCTCAATGGTTAAATATTTAAAAAACAATGACATTTTAGTGAAAAAAGGAACGCAAACTTCGAAATTCCAAGTATCTCTTTTTTTTTTAATGTCGTATCTCAATGGAACCACACTGGAAAGACGCATGAACGAGTGTCTGCCCGACGGTCGCCGCAGTGTGGCAAGTGGTCCAGCATGGCTGACCCACACGTCGGTCCCACGCAGTGGTCCGGGCATTGTGGTCCAGCATGGCTGTCCCACACGGTGGTCCCACATAGTGGTCCAGCATGGTGGTCCCACACAGTGGTCCGGGCATGGTGGTCCAGCATGGCTGTCCCACACGGTGGTCCCACACAGTGGTCCAGCATGGTGGTCCAGCATGGCTGTCCCACACGGTGGTCCCACACAGTGGTCGTACATCGCACGTGGTCTTACACATGGACTTGCCCATCACACATACGATTTTATGGACGGATAAACAAATAACAGCAAGCAATAACCTTCACTAAAAACTCGTGCACACGTGATCTACAAAATATGAGACTGCTATGTATTTAGTCCCCGACACACAGAGCACTAACAGTGTAATCAAAGCACATCTAAATCTCAAGAGTTCCCGAATACTAGGCTGACCTCTAACGCCAGCAGAACCCCCAGGGACTCTCAAATTCCCCCTTATATCTCCTCATGCAGGGTCCTACTGTAGAAATACGGTCAGAATACCTTATCACATTTTTCTAGACAAAAACATCTAGCTGAGTAAAATCTAGCACCTATAAAATGATTGGTGTAATTGCTTTTAATCTTAAACACACGTGACTCCAGGCTGATATTTCCAGCCAATAAAAATCAATCTCAGAAAGCACTCTATAAATACACAGAACATATCAATCCCGCCAAGAAATATTCTTATTATTTTTTGGTGAAATATAAAAATCAATACTCCTCGTGCAAGAGACATGAAGAATTTAGTGGAAAGGGAAAACATGGCTTTGCTTATCGTATATCACAGATTGTTCCAAGATTAACATCAGATATCGTAACGTACTTATAGGAGGACATCCTGGCATGCTTTTAAGAACATCAGATATGATATCGTACTTACAAGAGGACATCAGATGTCGTAACATACATGTAAGTTCAGCATCAGATATCGTAATGTACTTGTACAATTAGCATGAGACAGTGTAACGAACTTATCAAAGAAAATCAGATATCGTAACCTTCTTATAGGAGAATATCAGGTATCGTAACGTATTGATAAGATCAACATCAGATACTGTAACATACTTATAAGAGGACATCAGATATGGTAACGTACTCGGATATCGTAACGTACAAATTACAGGATAACCCACCAGAGACCGGCGTATACAGCAGGCCTGTCAGCCGTCATCCGTGTCAATCTTATCAAATGTATAATCCACATAAACGGCAGCAAATGATTTACCAAGCGGAATTTTTTAACGCAGTTCTAATACAGAATCACAATTTTTATATCACATTCCCATCAACTGAGTTCAATAATTTCATGATTTAATAACGAAAGCTGTTATTTTTGAGCTGTTCTCCAACCCTGCTTATATCTCAGGATTTTGACAAAATGTTGTCCAACTTTCTCTTAATTTCACGAATTTTTTGGCACCTGCATAACAAACAAACCTGAACAAACAAACAAACAAACCAGAACAAATAATACAACTAGAAAAAGTAAACAAACTACAAAATAGAAGAAAAAAATATCTGCACCTTCACAACAAACTAACGCTAAATAAATACCTAACCAATGATATCACGGTAAAAAGAAATATATAATACGATATATCACACGCCTTTACAGTTTATCCCCCCCCACCCCATACGATATATCACACGCCTTCACAGTCTATCCCATCCCCCAACCACCCACCCCCCCCCCCCCCCGCTACACTAAATTTCACACTACGCTCCTTTGCGATTAACGATACACTTTGGAAAAAAAATTGAACAGATTCATTAAATACAGAGTTAAAAATTCGTCGCCACGTTCTGTGTGGGAGCCCACAGCTACGTGCTTCCACACAGAGGAGCCTTCTCCCCCCTCTACAACCCTACCCCGCGCTCCTCATCCTCCCCCCCCCCATCCCCCGCCCATCCTCCTCAAGCACTAATCTACAGGTCACCAGCCTTCATTACCATTTTTAACCAAAACGCCTTTCTTAATTTTTTTATTCTGTTTACTTCCGGTTGCTGGCGCCCTACTACGGCGCCCGGATGGCGTTTACTTTACTTCCGGTAGCTGTTTCCTGTTTCATTCCAGTAATCGATGGCTATTTACTTCCAGTAAATGTTGCTTACTTCCGGTTATTTGAGCTCTGGCACCGCGGATGATGTTTATCACGTACTTCCAGTGACTTTTCTGCTTACTTCCGGCTACTGGGGAATTAAAGTGACGAGGAATGGGGCTTACTTCTGGTTTGGGGGGGGGGGGGAATCCAGGGCGGCGCGGGATGGGATTTACTTCCGGTTACTGGGGCTCCAGAGCGGCGCGGATGGTCCTCTCCAGCAGCGTCACCCAGTTGAGCTTCTCGTCTGGCGAGTCAGTGCTGCACACCCAGCTCCTCCGCGGCGTGTACATACGGAACGGCGTTCCTCACATCTGTGTAAACAAGAAACGCGGATATGCGGAACGTGTTCCTCACATTACATCTCACAATCACCATTTCTCATTACTCCTCCCTTCGGTCTTTCTCCTCAATCCTCTCTCCTTTCTCCCTCTTTTTTTTCTTCGCCGTTGTTACATCCGACCTCCCCTCCCCTCCTGCACACGTCACACACTCACACTTGGAGTCGGGGATGTCCTCAACCCTGAGCCGCCGTAGCCCTCCCCCCCTCCGATCCCCTCCCCTCCCCTCCCTCCCCTCCCGCACACGTCACACACTCACACTTGGAGTCGGGGATGTCCTCAACCCTGAGCCGCCGTAGCCCTCCCCCCCTCCGATCCCCTCCCCTCCCCTCCCTCCCCTCCCGCACACGTCACACACTCACACTTGGAGTCGGGGATGTCCTCAACCCTGAGCCGCCGTAGCCCTCCCCCCCTCCGATCCCCTCCCCTCCCCTCCCTCCCCTCCCGCACACGTCACACACTCACACTTGGAGTCCGGGATGTCCTCCACCCTCAGCCGCTGTAGCCCCGAGCACGCCTCAAACACGTAGATATTCTCCACGCAGCGCTCATACGGGAAGTTGCGCGTCGTCCGCTTGGTGACCACCAGCGCGTCGTTAAACAAGAACAAGCCAACCATCTGCAAGTGCTGGTAAACCCTGCAACACGCACCTACTCGTGTGATTCTCATGCGATTCCGCTTCACCGTTGTTTGTTTTTATTATGTGATCTTTTTTTTATGGAGTCGGCAAGTAGCTTGAGGTTGACGGAGGTTGGGGGGGGGGGGGGGGGAGGAGAGCAGGATAGCTCCTGCCGTGGTCTTAGTATACGACGGGTTTACCGTAGCTCGGAGTTGATGGAGTCTGCGAGGGAAGGGGAGGGGGGCTTGAGGTTGACGGGGGGGGGGGGGGAGAATAGGGAGAGACCAGGGATAGGCTCCTGCCGTGGTCTTACCGTAGCTCCGGGTTGATGGAGTCGGCTGGGGGCTTGAGGTTGACGGAGGGGGGAGGGGGTAGGGGGAGAGCAGGGATAGCTCATGCCGTGGTTTTACCGTAGCTTGGGATTGATGGAGTTGGCGAAGGGCTTGAGGTTGCCGGGTGGGGGGGGGGGGGGGGGAGGAGGGAGGGGGCGAGAGCAGGGATAGCTCCTGCCGTGGCCCTACCGTAGCTCGGGATTGATGGAGTCGGCCGGGGGCTTGAGGTTGACCGCGTCTAGCTGCCTCACCAGGAACCTGTTAGCTTCAAGCAGCGTCTGTCAAAACACACGCTGTGCACATGACATCATGTCAACACACATCAACATGACATCATTTCAACACACATTAACATGACATCATGTCAACACACATTAACATGACATCATGTCAACACACATCAACATGACATCATGTCAACACACATTAACATGACATCATGTCAACATAAACATCAACATGACATCATGTCAACACACATTAACATGGCATCATGTCAACACACATCAACATGACATCATTTCAACACACATCAACATGACATGCCAACACACATCAATATGAATGTCAACACACATCAACATGACATCATTTCAACACACTTCAACATGACATCATTTCAACACACATCAACATGACATCATTTCAACACACATCAACATGACATCATTTCAACACACATCAACATGACATCATTTCAACACACATCAACATGACATCATTTCAACACACATCAACATGACATCATTTCAACACACATTAACATGACATCATGTCAACACACATCAACATGACACCATGTCAACACACATCAACATGACACCATGTCAACACACATCAACACATCAACATGACATCATGTCGATACACATCAACATGACATCATTTCAACACACATTAACATGACATCATGTCAACACACATCAACATGACACCATGTCAACACACATCAACACATCAACAGGACATCATTTCAACACACATCAACATATCAACATGACTTCATGTCAACACACATTAACATGGCATCATGTCAACACACATATACATGTCAACATGACACCACATCAACACACACCAACACGTAAACATACGTCAACCCGCAGCAACAATTCAACACACGTCCTCACACGGTTAACTTTCAGTACCGATGATAATGTTTCAGTTTTTTATTTTTTTAGTCAAATTCTTTATTTTCTGACCCTTCAATCACCTCCGTATGACCTTAACCCCCCTGACCCTCTTAGCCGTAATGTATGCCCGTGCGACGCGCTGTAGCCCTGTCGCGCTGGCTTACCGGGCAGTTGACTATCTTCTTCTGCAAGGCGATGATCTCCCGCTCCCTGTCGCTCCGACTCCGACACTACAAGTAAATACAAGAATTCATCAATATCCAAATCCTCCCGGTTCACATCAAACGCGACTACCTCCTCGTGAACTGCAGGACACTACATTATTTTTGTTCATTCAAAAAAAAAAAAAAAAAAAGAGACTGAGCATTTTTCTTGAGTTTTCCAAAAAACATTCTTTTTCCTATTTGCTTTTTTTTTTTTTTTGCATCAGCCGACTTTGTCGCAGTCACAGCAGTGGGGGTGGGGTGGGGGGGGGGGGCGGAGCGGCGGCGACATTTAAAGGATTTTTTTTTAATTGCTTGTGATTAATTCTGCATTGACATGTTCGCGCTGTACCTGTTCTTCACAAGAAAGTTACAATGATAATGAATGAATAAAAAAAAAAAAAAAAACATAAACAAATAAACAAGTTATGGCACCTCGGCGATGAGTTCGTTGAGCTCTGCCATGGTGCGGACGGCGAGCTGGAGGTCGTGGCGGTCGGCGTGGTCTGGCGGCGTGTGGTGCTCGAGCCAGGCGAGCAGTGTGGCGTAGTCCCTCACACGGCGTGACGGCCACAGCAAGAGCTCCGGCAAACTGTAACAGGAGGTACAAGCCAGTGAGGGCGGGGGATGGGGGGTGGGAGGGGGGAGGGAGGGAGGGGTGCTCGAGCCAGGCGAGCAGTGTGGCGTAGTCCCTCACGCGGCGTGACGGCCACAGCAAGAGCTCCGGCAAACTGTAACAGGAGGTACAAGCCAGTGAGGGCGGGGGGGGGGGGGGAGGGTGGGAGGGAGGGAGGGGCGTGAGGTGCTCGAGCCAGGCGAGCAGTGTGGCGTTGTCCCTCACGCGGCGTGACGGCCACAGCAAGAGCTCCGGCAAGCTGTAACAGGAGGTACAAGTCAGTGAGGGCGGGGGAGGGTGGGAGGGAGGGAGGGGCGTGAGGTGCTCGAGCCAGGCGAGCAGTGTGGCGTTGTCCCTCACGCGGCGTGACGGCCACAGCAAGAGCTCCAGCAAGCTGTAACAGGAGGTACAAGTCAGTGAGGGCGGGGGGGGGGGGGGAGAGAGGGAGGGAGGGGGGGCGTGTGGTGCTCGAGCCAGGCGAGCAGTGTGGCGTTGTCCCTCACGCGGCGTGACGGCCACAGCAAGAGCTCCGGCAAGCTGTAACAGGAGGTACAAGTCAGTGAGGGCGGGGGGGGGGGGGGGGGCGGGGGAGGGTGGGAGGGAGGGAGGGGCGTGAGGTGCTCGAGCCAGGCGAGCAGTGTGGCGTTGTCCCTCACGCGGCGTGACGGCCACAGCAAGAGCTCCAGCAAGCTGTAACAGGAGGTACAAGTCAGTGAGGGCGGGGGGGGGGGGGAGAGAGGGAGGGAGGGGGGGCGTGTGGTGCTCGAGCCAGGCGAGCAGTGTGGCGTTGTCCCTCACGCGGCGTGACGGCCACAGCAAGAGCTCCGGCAAGCTGTAACAGGAGGTACAAGTCAGTGAGGGCGGGGGGGGGGGAGGGAGGGAGGGAGGGAGGGGGGCGTGTGGTGCTCGAGCCAGGCGAGCAGTGTGGCGTAGTCCCTCACACGGCGTGACGGCCACAGCAAGAGCTCCGGCAAGCTGTAACAGGAGGCATAAGTCAGTGAGGGCGGGGGAGGGAGGGGGAGGAAGGGAGGGAGGGAGGGAGGGAGGGAGGGAGGGGCGTGTGGTGCTCGAGCCAGGCGAGCAGTGTGGCGTAGTCCCTCACACGGCGTGACGGCCACAGCAAGAGCTCCGGCAAGCTGTATGAGACAGAAACGATTCAGAGGAGGGGGGGGGGGGAGGGATAAAAGGGCCTGATGGATACAGTCAGGCTTTGACAATACAAGTAAGGTACAGAGTGGGGGTGGGGGGGGGGAGGGTGGTACATTTGGCACAGGTGCAGGGATGGAGGTAGATAGTATCATGCATAAGCGTCCGTGGTGGGAGAGGGGGAGAGCGGGAGGGGGGAGGAGGAAGGATGGATATCACGCACCAGTGCTGGCGAGGGTAACACAAGCCCCAGGTTGACAGAGAAAGGGGGGGGGGCAGCCCCAGCACCCAAAAGCACTGGTGCACTCCCCCCACCCCCCCCCCCCCCACCCCCTCTCCACAGAAAATCACGTTTCTTGCGAAAAACAATCGTAAACTAAACAAAACATCTGGATCTTCTTGTCGGGCGTCCTCTGTGGCGTGGGGGGGGGGGGGGGGTGGGGGGGAGGGTGTGAGAGATGAGGGGTGACGCGGCGGGGGCGGGGCGGGGCGGGGCGGGCACGACTCACGTCTGCATCTTCGCGTCGGGCGTTCTCTCGTGGCGCGCCAGGAAGGCGCGGAAGGCGGGCGTCTGTTCCGTGCAGCGCTCAATCGTCGTCAGCACAGTCGGGTAGTTGTTGACGAAGTTGACATAGGCCTTGAGCTTGCCCGTGAACTTGACGAAGATGTCGCCCAGGCATTGCTGTGGCCCCCAGTCCCCGCACCGGTTGCGAAGCTCCTCCACCAGGCGCCTGGTAACACAAGAGGTGACGTACAACCATGACGTGACAGCCATGACGTGACAGCCATGACGTGACAGCCATGACGTACAGTCATAACGTGACAGCCATGACGTGCAGCCATGACGTGACAGCCATGACGTACAGTCATGACGTGACAGCCATGACGTACAGCCATGACGTGACAGCCATGACGTGACAGCCATGACGTGACAGCCATGGCGTGACAGCCATGACGTGACAGCCGTGACGTGACAGCCATGACGTGACAGCCAGGACATGACAGCCATGATGTGACAGCCATGACGTACACCCACGTGACAGCCAAGACGTAAACCCAGGACGTACAGTCATGACGTGACAGCCATGACGTACAGCCACGTGACAGCCATGACGTGACAACCATGACGTGACTCGTGGCACTCAAATCCCATTACACAGGCAGCGGTTTTCATTACAGGGCATCACCTACGTCATCTTACTCCACCGATTACACTCAATCTGGCAGTCTGTTAGCTTAGCTTCGCCCCCCCCCCCACCCCCACCCCCTCACGCACACGGGTACAATATGTATAAACCACCATCGAGCCAACTCCCCAACCCCTCCCTCCACCCCACACGGTGATGACGTCAGGCGAGTACGTACTTGCTGAGTGTGCACAGAGTGATGACGTCAGAGAAGATGAGCTGCACGTTGTGGGCGCTGATGATGGCTCGGTTGGACGCCAGGGCACTCTTCAGCGGCAAGAAAAACGTGTTTTTCACGATCTCTAACGTTCGTAAATAATCGATCTCCGATGCGAGAACCTCCTTAGCAACCAGCGTGCGCCTGTCTGGAGTCTCTTCCATGGAAACCGTCGTCTGTAACAACAAAGTACCGATCAGTATCTAAGCATTCCAGTGACAGTTTTGACGATAGTACACAAATTGGGTACTATATTTTTTTGTGTACTTGTAAGTACACAAATGTGTACTGTTCTGGCGCACATAATCCGACATCAATGAGATGCATACCGCCTGAGTTCACTCATAACAAGGAGTCTTTCGCTGTCCTTTTTGGCACATCTTAGGGAAAAAAATCAATGCTTATTATATGTCTGCATGGAGTTTAAATGCAAATGGTTACGATTCTACGTGGAGTTTGTGCCTGTCTGTATGAAGTTTAAATTACAATACTTACTAGTCTACGTGGAGTTTGTGTCTGTCTGCATGGAGTTTACATGACAATACTTACTTTACTCTGTGGAGTTTGTGTATATCTGCATGGAGTTTAAATGGAAATACTTACGATTCTACGTGGAGTTTGGAAGTCCTCCCTACTGTCCCTGGCGGTTGCCATGGGATTGTACGACTTCATCGTGTCCCCCCACGCCGCCGTGCTGCGTAGCGATAAAGTAAGGTCACGCGTGCCGTACGTCACGTGCCCTGTAACCATAGCAACCACAAGGTTGGCAGCAATCAACATCCAGTTTTACTGTTTTCTCGGCGTTGTAAGTCGAGAACAATAGTCATAAAATACCGAACAAATGTCCCGGCTTAAAACGAGGATTTCCACAACATTACAACAGCATTTTATCGAAGTTTTTTCGAACTTTTTTTTTCTTTTTTTTTTCCTGCTATGGGAGTGAGGGGGGTGGGGGAGGGGGAGGGGAATACCTTGGGTGGGCGAGTGGCTTTGCTGGGGTCTGAGCGCGGAGAACGCCTTGCCGTTCTGTGACGTCTTCGTCTCCATGCCCTCGTCGTTACTATGGGAGTGAGGGGGGGGGGGTGTGGGGGAGGGGGGAGGGGAATACCTTGGGTGGGCGAGTGGCTTTGCTGGGGCCTGAGCGCGGAGAACGCCTTGCCGTTCTGTGACGTCTTCGTCTCCATGCCCTCGTCGTTACTATGGGAGTGAGGGGGGGGTGTGGGGGAGGGGGGGAGGGGAATACCTTGGGTGGGTGAGTGGCTTTGCTGGGCCTGAGCGCGGAGAACGCCTTGCCGTTCTGTGACGTCTTCGTCTCCATGCCCTCGTCGTTACTATGGAGGTGAGGGGGGGGGAGGTGTGGGGGAGGGGGGTGGGGAATACCTTGGGTGGGCGAGTGCTTTGCTGGGGTCTGAGCGCGGAGAACGCCTTGCCGTTCTGTGACGTCTTCGTCTCCATGCCCTCGTCGTTACTATGGGAGTGAGGGGGGGTGTGGGGGAGGGGGGGAGGGGAATACCTTGGGTGGGCGAGTGGCTTTGCTGGGGCCTGAGCGCGGAGAACGCCTTGCCGTTCTGTGACGTCTTCGTCTCCATGCCCCCGTCGTTTACTATGGAGGTGAGGGGGGGGGGAGGTGTGGGGGAGGGGGGTGGGGAATACCTTGGGTGGGCGAGTGGCTCTGCTGGGGCCTGAGCGCGGAGAACGCCTTGGCGTTCTGTGACGTCTTCGTCTGGCATGCCCTCGTCGTTACTATGGGGGTGAGGGGGTGTGGGGGAGGGGGGGGGAATACCTTGGGTGGGCGAGTGGCTCTGCTGGGGCCTGAGCGCGGAGAACGCCTTGCCGCTTTGTGACGTCTTCGTCTGCATGTCCTCGTCGTTACTATGGGGGTGAGGGGGGAGGTGTGGGGAGGGGGGGGGAATACCTTGGGTGGGCGAGTGGCTTTGCTGGGGCCTGAGCGCGGAGAACGCCTTGCCGCTTTGTGACGTCTTCGTCTGCATGCCCTCGTCGTTACTATGGGGGTGAGGGGGGAGGTGTGGGGAGGGGGGGGGGAATACCTTGGGTGGGCGAGTGGCTTTGCTGCGGCCTGAGCGCGGAGAACGCCTTGCCGCTTTGTGACGTCTTCGTCTGCATGCCCTCGTCGTTACTATGGGGGTGAGGGGGGAGGTGTGGGGAGGGGGGGGGAATACCTTGGGTGGGCGAGTGGCTTTGCTGGGGCCTGAGCGCGGAGAACGCCTTGCCGCTTTGTGACGTCTTCGTCTGCATGCCCTCGTCGTTACTATGGGGGTGAGGGGGGAGGTGTGGGGAGGGGGGGGAATACCTTGGGTGGGCGAGTGGCTTTGCTGGGGCCTGAGCGCGGGAGAACGCCTTGCCGCTTTGTGACGTCTTCGTCTGCATGCCCTCGTCGTTACTATGGGGGTGAGGGGGGAGGTGTGGGGAGGGGGGGGGAATACCTTGGGTGGGCGAGTGGCTTTGCTGCGGCCTGAGCGCGGAGAACGCCTTGCCGTTCTGTGACGTCTTCGTCTCCATGCCCTCGTCGTTACTATGGAGGTGAGGGGGGGGGGGGGAGGTGTGGGGGAGGGGGGTGGGGAATACCTTGGGTGGGCGAGTGGCTCTGCTGGGGCCTGAGCGCGGAGAACGCCTTGGCGTTCTGTGACGTCTTCGTCTGCATGCCCTCGTCGTTACTATGGGGGTGAGGGGGTGTGGGGGAGGGGGGGGGAATACCTTGGGTGGGCGAGTGGCTCTGCTGGGGCCTGAGCGCGGAGAACGCCTTGCCGTTCTGTGACGTCTTCGTCTGCATGCCCTCGTCGTTACTATGGGGGTGAGGGGGGAGGTGTGGGGAGGGGGGGGGGAATACCTTGGGTGGGCGAGTGGCTTTGCTGGGGCCTGAGCGCGGAGAACGCCTTGCCGTTCTGTGACGTCTTCGTCTCCATGCCCTCGTCGTTACTATGGAGGTGAGGGGGGGGGAGGTGTGGGGGAGGGGGGTGGGGAATACCTTGGGTGGGCGAGTGGCTTTGCTGGGGTCTGAGCGCGGAGAACGCCTTGCCGTTCTGTGACGTCTTCGTCTGCATGCCCTCGTCGTTACTATGGGGGTGAGGGGGTGTGGGGGAGGGGGGGGGGGGAATACCTTGGGTGGGCGAGTGGCTCTGCTGGGGCCTGAGCGCGGAGAACGCCTTGCCGCTTTGTGACGTCTTCGTCTGCATGTCCTCGTCGTTACTATGGGGGTGAGGGGGGAGGTGTGGGGAGGGGGGGGGGAATACCTTGGGTGGGCGAGTGGCTTTGCTGCGGCCTGAGCGCGGAGAACGCCTTGCCGCTTTGTGACGTCTTCGTTTCCATGCCCTCGTCGTCACTGCCATTGTTGTTGTTGTTTGTGTTGCCCAGAGTGTCATCCTGATTGCCACACAGCACACAAACATCATTCATTTTCCAAAAAAAAAAAAAAAAAAAAGAAAAAAAAAATAAAAAAAAAATAAAGGTTTGCCGGATAACTCAATAGCTGTTTAAAATGAATTGCAAGGCACGTGACCCGATAAGCTCAATAACCGCTGCTTCCCTGTTGCTGTGTATATATCGGTCTCGAAAATATCAGACAGCAGGGCTTTCATAGTGTATTGCTTAACGGAAGTGGGCGCTACTTTGTTTTTTTTTATTATTTAGCTGTTATGTTAATAGAGTAACAATGTGCCCCCTCCTTCCCGTTCGGGAGGAGTGGGAGGGAGGATGAAAAAGGGGGCGGTAGACAACTTGTTACGTCACTTACATAGCCATCTGGTTCATCTTCTACTTGCTCTGTATTTTCTTCTCTGAATTAAAAAGAACAAAAAACAAAGAATGTCTGAAAGGTATACAACCTGTTTTTTTTTTTTAATTTAAACAGCGGAGGAGAGGGGGGAGGGGGGGGGGGATGGGACGGCTTTCGCATCTGATCAACAGATCAGTAACAAAAGAACCCCTATCGCCGGAAAATGGGCGCTCGTTGTTTGACGGAGTTAACCGACTTCTATCATTTCAGACAAACGGGGTGGGAGGAGCCAAGGACATAAAGTGGGCGGTACTTACAGGTGATTGGCAGGTTGGCGGCTGTGACTAGTTATAGCAGCGACTTCGCTGTCAGCCTCCGACAACGTGTGCCCGCTACAACAAGACAAAAAAAAAGGGGCCGGCTTACAACTCGGAAAGCAACACCAACAAAGTGGCCACAATTGTTATTAAGTATCAAATATGCACTGTGACGTTTGACAAGCGGCGATCCAGAGGGCGCGATGCTTTTTAACCCCGTTTCTCTGTACGCAAAGTTTGTGACGTCCTGCATTAACTGTGGCATTAACGCACGCACACGTTCAAATCTCCACCTCCTCTTCTGGTCGTCAAAACTCATGCCAGCAAAAACCACACATATTACCTACATGCAATCCGAGCACCCCTCTTCCCCCCCCCCCCCCCCGTCCTCCCTACACCCCCAGAGCGGCCTCCCACACCTGATTCCAGACTCGTATCGAGTTTAGTCCGGCAACGGTGGACTCTAAAAGCAGCTCGCGACACACACCCGCCCACCCACCGCCCCCTCCCCTCCCCCCGCCCTCCCCCTCCCTCACCTGATCCCGGACTCGTAGTTCTCCGACAGCTGCAGCTCGTGGGACAGCGGCTTGCGCATCGTGGCCTGCGGCACCAGAGTACCCTGAGGCGGCGGTGGGCCCTGAAAGCAGTGCGGGACACACACCCGATAAGACACACCCCACACTGTCTGCTTTATCTAATTGCCAGTAAATGCGACAATGCTAGTGACACAGCGTAAGCCTAATGTTTACACACCGCAAAATTGAAGTCTCAAATTAAAAAATAGCCGATTTTTGGCACAAAGCGCAGGCGCAGTATTAACCTGTGAAAATCCCTCATCGCCATTCTGCTTCGCCTTCGACAGCAAGAAGTTCCCTAAGTAGGTGAACGGATCCACCTAAATCAAACAAAAATCAATCAATCAATCAATGAAAATAAATAAATAAATAAACCCCTTCACATTATTTTACAAGCAGTGTCGGTGAACATTTAAAAGTATCGATTTTGACAACAGAAATTTAGTGTGAAAACATTCGGGCTCAAACTGAGACATCGCGCATAGAATGTTCTTGAAGTAACTGCGCATTAATTTTGAGAATGAATGAACAGCAGGCATCTCACGATCAGCCCAAACAATCTGTTACTTGCCAAATTACATCATATTGTGCTGGTATCCAGAATTAAGGAAAGTATGACGTCATCCGTAGGGTGACGGCATAAGACTTAGAAAATAACATTACGAATGACATGAAGTTACATATTTTACGCGTTTTATGACACTGAAAGCCATCTATAACAAAAACCATCTGTAATAACAGATAAAGTATCGAGACTGCAGAGAGGAAAAACTTTATAAGCAGCTTCGGTTGATGTGGGATATTTCAGCACTGTTTAACTTGAATAGGAATAATCTCGAAAGAAAATCAAACATTCTTTTTAACTCGGGCATCACGGAAGTACACGAGTAGACCCGAAGAACAAAACCATCGGCAACCTCCGCTTTTTTATACTCGAGAACTGGCCAAGTTGTCCTCTTTTAGGAGGGCTCAATGACCCCCCTCCCCAGTACCCTTAACACAAACTGTTGTACCACCCCCTAAACACATTGCCTTTTCCATTTTAAATCTTTTTTTTTTTCATCAAGGATTTTTTGTTAGCGATATTTTATTCTTATCCAGTTATAATATCCCCTTCGTTCTCTCCCACTCTGATTGTGTGAAGGACCACCCCCAGAAAACGTCAGAGGTCTGTGTGAACGACCACCCCAGAAAACGAGAGAGGTCTGTGCGAACGACCACCCCCAGAAAACGAGAGAGGTCTGTGCGTAATATTTGTCCTTTCTTAAAAGCTGCCTTCAAGTGCACTGTACATGTATGAATTGTGTTCAAGGATAGTTTTAAGAACATACAATTAGGAAATGTGAAAAATGAAGTAAGAGCTACACTTTTAAGAACTCTACGAGTGTATCCGTAATAAAAACATAAATGAAATAAAGGATGCATATTTTAGATGAAAAACAACGTTATGGATTTTCAGTTCAA